>JAOTOM010004967.1:0-162500 GCA_034440615.1 Ashinkailepas kermadecensis
CAGGACCTATAAACAAAGTGAAATAATGACCGTTTCGGGTTTTCGACGCAACACATACACATATTTTGGCACCCATGTAAGGCAGACAGTTATAGCATAGTATTTGTAAAGCAATGAACAAACAATGCCGACCAAGAAGGCTTCCACACGTATACACCTACAACACATGCTATACATGTATTTTGGGTCATATCCACTTAGAGACCAATGTATACGAATGATAAAATCTGGTCGGGGCACCCTGAGGCCCAAGCAACTAACGAGACCAATATATGCCATCATAATTTAATGGAAGTAAAATGTAGTGTAATACCACATACCAATTTCGTGCAGTCAAATTTAGAGCATCTGGCAAATGTTAACATTTTTAGGAGGACATGTCCATCGATATGGCTCCTGAGACCTGACATGTTAGTTACGTCCTGCATCTGCATTCCTAATTCATGAAATAATACATGTCATAAAGACTAAACAAAGAAGAAAAACAATGACCCGCAACATATCCACCACAATACCCATGGTGTAGTTCAGCACTGACTACACCATCAGCAAAAGCAGAATCTTGAAGCTTTGCATTCATGTCATTGAATATGTTGATGTTGTTTATGGAGAATGATATCCTTTCAGGCAGGTGGACATCTGGTAGCAATCCATTCTGGGCATGAATGATGGTTTGCAGCATTCGTCCACGTATTTCTTTAGTTTCCCGAATCTCCGTACCAATTCCATTGAACCTGATAATGAAAATAAATATTAAAAACGAGCACAACCCATACAAGATGAATTAACCAGGGATCAATTGATTGTGCTTGGAGGACAGTCCATATATTTGCACCAGTAAACATCTGATCAATCATATCATACTTCTGAGCTAAGTCATCCTATGGCAACAAATCTATCCTATGGCAACACCCATGCATGCACACCTTTTACAATTGTCCAATTAACCATTCAGGTCACGACAAAAAATATTTACAGGTTGCCTTACAAAGACAATATATTAACCATGAATGCCCCAATGCATATTATTATCTAATGAGTTTCATGGAATATACCTGTCATTTTCGATATGGAGCCAACGAAAACATGATTGCAAAATACGTCATTCCCCATGGAGCTCATCATTTCCTGGTCGTGCCTGCAGATCCTGATGAGTGTGCCCCAGTGGAGCAGGGCAAATTGGTGTTGGTGGCCTGAAGGCCGAGCTGCCTGGCACTACAGGCTGGTGACCACAAGTGAACTCTGGGAAGATGAATATTGTGGTGTAATACACCAACATTTACAATGCCCACTCCACAATCGATATTGCCAACCACTCATTTTCTGTGCAAATGCTTACTTTTTAGGTTATGAGCAAAATATCACCAAAAAGCGGCTTCAAGTTAGGTAACATAGCATCAAAAGAAATGTTTAAAAAATAATAAAATAAAAATGCAACATAACCTAACCTAACCTAGCTTAATCTCTCTTTGGAGAGAAAAAATCCCCCAAAATCAAAAGATGTAATTTACTTTCTGAAAATTTTCGAAATTTAAAAAACCCAACCAGACCTAACCTAACCTAACATAAGCTGCTTTTTAAGAAAAAATCATTCTCAATTTGTTTATAATTTAAAACATTTTCCAACTTACCTAAACTAACCTAACCTAACCAATTTCTTTGCTTTATGGAGGAAAATGTGTCTAAAAACTTGTCTTGTAACCACCTAAAAGCACAATAATACCAATCTTACTTAGAATTAACAGTCTGGATAAACATCCTACAGCTGCGCCACAATAGTATAACATTATGTGCATACCGGAGCGAATTTGATGTGCATACGAAGTTACACGTACATATCAGCAACGTTTCACACATGGGAAGTAAATTATAAAAAGCAATACAACGAATACATAACACTACATGAGCTAGTGAGCAACCGTTCCACACAATACCTTCCTTTCGAAGCCGACCCTCGTGACGCAATCAGGCGGGAGGAGCTGGATCGAATAGTGTGCGCCATCGGCACTTTCTCGTTTATTTATATTGCATCATTGTTTAGCTACGCATAAGTTCGAATTATCTTGTGCACTGAATTTTGTATTCTAACACATAAAATATTTGTCAAGTGCTGAAAGCATAAAATCAGAAGTATACTAATACACGATCGAAGAAGTGCTGGAAGATAGTGGTGGCTGTCTTTTCCAAGGCTGACATTGTGCCGATAAAAATCGTGAATGAATCAAATGGTCTTCTTGATTTGAAATATAATATGTGCATTTTAATACATTCTTCTATGCCATTGGCCATAAGAAGTGCCATACCGGCCCCAATGCTAACAAAGCTCGTCGCATAAATGTTCATTGAAGAGAATCGCCTTGCCCAGTTACCCCACATGTAGCCCACATGCATACCATCACATAGTTGATATTATTTTAATGATTAGCCTGCAGTTTTTGGTATTAGATGAAACAAAAAAATAGGGCTATTCCTACCCACTTACAGGTAAGCAGAATTGAGCGCGATATCTGGGCATCTCATCTCGGACCCAGATGGAGCCCAGCTTGTTGCCCACTTACATCCTATATATGGGCTATCCCTGATACCCAAATAGATCCCATATGGGTCCCATGGGGGAATGCTGGCTGGGCTCAGTACTGTCGGTATGCTTTACTGTCTTTTACGTCGGTGGCTGATCTTTTGGTGAAAGCTGGCAACAATTTAACGAAGGAAAAGCATACCGAAAGTACCAAATGTGAATGCTTGCGTTAGTGGAGAAATAGTTGGTTGCAGAGTAGGCCAGACCAGCAGCCAGATTCCTCCTGTGGTATATATCAGTAGCAATACAAACTAACGCTGGCCTCATTGTATTTGAAGTAGACTAGTGGCCTGACGCGGGTGTGATGGATGATTTTAACTATCGACACATGGCTGTAGCTTTTTAGTTTCTGTATCACGCTATTGAATCACATGGCTAACTCGCTCTGCGTTCTGGAAATCTATACAATGTTCGTGAAAGGGCTCATATTGTTTTCAATCCTCACGCGAAATCAATTTGAAAGATGCGAGCTAACTATCGTCTCTCCGGGGGACGAGTGGTCTAGGGGTAAGATGCTCGTCTCACAATCGAAAGATTGTGGGTTCGAGTCTCACCTGTCGCTACTCTTCGCCCGCGACCAATCGGCGTGAGAGATAGGCGTCGCTATATGACTCAACGGTCGACGTGTCGTAAAACCAATAACCAACCAACTATCGTCTCTCCGGCGGCCTCCATGGGAGGCTTGCATCATGGAAAAGGGCCACATTAGCCTATTTGTGTAGTGTAGGGGGTGAAGCTTGCATGCCGTACTGCCACTCGCCCTCCACGCCGTGGCCGGCCGAACCGCGGATTCACTGTTAACATCAACGTTCCGCGGAGCTCATCAAACCCGTCGTTTTTCAACGCAGCAAACTGTCGAAGAATGTCTCTAAAGAGGAATCACTGTCGGCTACCTTTGCGACACTCCAGAACAGTGATTGACTGACCTGTGTGACAGCTGGCATTGGCCGAGGACGGCGAGCGGCCCTATCCGCACCGTCCCGCCGTCAAGGTGGTGCGCGGCCGCGGCTGCAACGAGAGCTTCCGCGCGGCTGTCGATCGCAGCTACGAGGCGCCGCTGGGCGACGACGGTCGGCTCATAGACACGCGTGAGTGCCGTCGTCCGGGCTGTCATGGAGATGCGTGGGTGCCGTTGGGGTTGTCATGCAGACGCGTGGAAAAACCAAGAGTGTGGTGTACCCAGATACCAGTTGTCGCTGTCCTCGGTGGACCAGGAGTGTGACGTACCCAGACACCAGTTGTCGCTTACCTCAGTGGACCAGGAGTGTGACGTACCCCGATACCAGTTGTCGCTGACCTCAGTGGACCAGGAGTGCGACGTACCCAGACACCAGTTGTCGCTGTCCTGAATGGACCAGGAGTGTGACGTGCCCCGACACCAGTTGTCGCTGACCTCAGTGGACCAGGAGTGTAACGTACCCCGACACCAGTTGTCGCTGTCCTCAGTGGACCAGGAGTGTGACGTACCCCGACACCAGTTGTCGCTGTCCTCAGTGGACCAGGAGTGTGACGTACCTCGACACCAGTTGTCGCTGTCCTCAGTGGACGAGGAGGCTGCCGGAGTGGACGTCAGCGATGATCTGTTCAACCGTGGCCGCACAGCTCGCCAGAGTTCTCTTAGCTCCGGTGCCGTCGAGGGCAAGAAGAACAAACGCCGCTCCGGCCTTCTCAAGGGTCTCGGCAGCATGTTTCGGTGCGTTATCGCGCGACTGCGTATGTTTATCTTCTCCATTCCTCGCCTATCCCTCCTTGCTGCATTTTTTTTTCAATCGACCGATATCTTGTCAGCTTTTGTGTGCGCCTTCTCGATACCCGTGCGTGTGTTCTTGTTTTATTTTAGTGAATTATCAACGATTGATATATCTTACTTTAGTTTCATTCTTTTGTACGTAAACATTGACGTTATCTATTTTCATACATTTCGCGTTTTGCATTGGCTTTTGCGCAATAGCCTATTTTAGCACAAAACTGTGTATGCCTCGTCTATGCGGCACATCAGTATCGCAACCACCGTGCACTGAAGCCCAGGCAACCAGCCTCCGCCCGACCGCGACCACATTGGCGTGGACTGAAGTGAGCTCTTACAGCCTCATGGCTGTAGTCTCGTAATGACATCAGTATCGCAACCACCGTGCACTGAAGCCCAGGCAACCAGCCTCCGCCCGACCGCGACCACATTGGCGTGGACTGAAGTGAGCTCTCACAGCCTCATGGCTGTAGTCTCGTAATGACATCAGTATCGCAACCACCGTGCACTGAAGCCCAGGCAACCAGCCTCCGCCCGACCGCGACCACATGGCGTGGACTGAAGTGGGCTCTCACAGCCTCATGGCTGTAGTCTCGTAATGACATCAGTATCGCAACCACCGTGCACTGAAGCCCAGGCAACCAGCCTCCGCCCGACCGCGACCACATTGGCGTGGACTGAAGTGGGCTCTTACAGCCTCATGGCTGTAGTCTCGTAATGACATCAGTATCGCAACCACCGTGCACTGAAGCCCAGGCAACCAGCCTCCGCCCGACCGCGACCACATTGGCGTGGACTGAAGTGGGCTCTTACAGCCTCATGGCTGTAGTCTCGTAATGACATCAGTATCGCAACCACCGTGCACTGAAGCCCAGGCAACCAGCCTCCGCCCGACCGCGACCACATTGGCGTGGACTGAAGTGGGCTCTCACAGCCTCATGGCTGTAGTCTCGTAATGACATCAGTATCGCAACCACCGTGCACTGAAGCCCAGGCAACCAGCCTCCGCCCGACCGCGACCACATTGGCGTGGACTGAAGTGGGCTCTCACAGCCTCATGGCTGTAGTCTCGTAATGACATCAGTATCGCAACCACCGTGCACTGAAGCCCAGGCAACCAGCCTCCGCCCGACCGCGACCACATGGCGTGGACTGAAGTGGGCTCTTACAGCCTCATGGCTGTAGTCTCGTAATGACATCAGTATCGCAACCACCGTGCACTGAAGCCCAGGCAACCAGCCTCCGCCCGACCGCGACCACATTGGCGTGGACTGAAGTGGGCTCTTACAGCCTCATGGCTGTAGTCTCGTAATGACATCAGTATCGCAACCACCGTGCACTGAAGCCCAGGCAACCAGCCTCCGCCCGACCGCGACCACATGGCGTGGACTGAAGTGGGCTCTTACACCCGCATGGCCGTAGTCTCGTGATGACGTCGATTCCCTTCCCCCATTGCGACTCAGGGGATGAGTGGTCTAGGGGTAAGATGCTCGTCTCACAATCGAAAGGTTGTGGGTTCGAGTCTCACCTGTCGCTACTCTTCGCCCGCGACCAATCGGCGTGGGAGATTGGCGACGCTACATGACTCAACGGTCGACGTGTCGTAAAACCAATAACCAACCAACCAACCATTGCGACTCTGTCCAGATTATTTACAGGACATACAATATTGTGGGACTGGGAGAGACGCGCGCGTATGCCGTCGTGTCAGCCGCACGGTGTGTGACATGGTCGTCCCGGCCCTGACCGCTTGGCTGCTTGGACCCGCTGACCTGACCTGTTGCTCTTGCCGCTGCTTTGACCCTCTCGCCTGACCTGACACTCGCGCCGCTGGTGTGACCCGCTGGCCTGACCTGACACTCGCGCCGCTGGTGTGACCCGCTGGCCTGACCTGACACTCGCGCCGCTGGTGTGACTCTCTCGCCTGACCTAACACTCGCGCCGCTGGTGTGACCCGCTGGCCTGACCTGACACTCGCGCCGCTGGTGTGACCCGCTGGCCTGACCTGACACTCGCGCCGCTGGTGTGACTCTCTCGCCTGACCTGACACTCGCGCCGCTGGTGTGACTCTCTCGCCTGACCTGACACTCGCGCCGTTGGTGTGACTCTCTCGCCTGACCTGACACTCGCGCCGTTGGTGTGACCCTCTCGCCTGACCTGACACTCGCGCCGCTGGTGTGACTCTCTCGCCTGACCTGACACTCGCGCCGTTGGTGTGACTCTCTCGCCTGACCTGACACTCGCGCCGCTGGTGTGACTCTCTCGCCTGACCTGACACTCGCGCCGTTGGTGTGACTCTCGCCTGACCTGACACTCGCGCCGCTGCTTTGACCCTCTCGCCTGACCTGACACTCGCGCCGCTGGTGTGACTCTCTCGCCTGACCTGACACTCGCGCCGTTGGTGTGACCATCTCGCCTGACCTGACACTCGCGCCGCTGGTGTGACTCTCGCCTGACCTGACACTCGCGCCGCTGGTGTGACTCTCTCGCCTGACCTGACACTCGCGCCGCTGGTGTGACCCTCTCGCCTGACCTGACACTCGCGCCGCTGGTGTGACTCTCGCCTGACCTGACACTCGCGCCGCTGGTGTGACCCTCTCGCCTGACCTGACACTCGCGCCGCTGGTGTGACTCTCTCGCCTGACCTGAGACGCCGGGGCGCTGCCGCAGGCTCGGCCGACACCGTAAGGCCAGCGAGGTGGGCCCGCCGGCGTCGCTGTCGGTGGACGAGCTGCGCCAGCAGCAGGACGAGCTCAACCGGATCGCGGCGCGGCGGCGTGCTGAGGACGAACAGCGGCGCATCCAGCAGCAGTACCAGCGGCTACAGCAGCAGCAGCAACAGCAACAGCAACAGCATCAGCATAAACAGCAGCAGCAGCAGCAGCCCCACAAACTGGTGAGTCACGTCCCGACCGCCGAGATTCCTCGTCCTCCTGTGCATTGATCGATCGAAGAAGTAAGTTCGGAATGTTCAACCATCACGTGGTTTTAGCCGGCCAAACCCTGCTGGCCAATGGCTGGCTCTGTGACATTAAAGGCTGGTTTTATGCATTTCGTGACCAGTACTAGTCGGGTGCAAAAGTTTGAACCAACTGAAGCTAAGCAAAACTGGAAGTTCATGACATTTCATCGCCAATTCCTTGAATGGCAATGGGTGTGAAGTAAAGTCATCTATGCATTGTAGTCTAAGTAACCAACACATTGCTTCTATGAATGAATCATTTTCGATAGAAGACAGGCATGGTGATGCCGACTGTGGGGCTACATCAGCCGTAGGGGTTATGGCGTGGGGAGCAGGACCGAGTCGTGCGGGCGTGGGGATTGGAACCGAGTGGTGCGGGCGTTGGGAGCAGGATCGGGTGGTGCGGGTGTCGGGAGTGGAACCGAATGGGCGGGCTTGGGGAGTGGAACCGAGTGGTGCGGGCGGTAGGGTTGCTGTATCGCAGTATGAGTGGCAGACTGGTGCTCTCCTGGTACGATCGATGGCAGTGGTGAATGTGTAGACTGTAGTGACGACGTCGATAACTACTGTTCGACCCGCTTGTCGCCAGGCGCCGCCGCCGCCGCCGCCGCCACCGCCGCCACCACCGGCGCCACCAGAGCGGACCATCAGTCGGCCGGAGCGCGTACAGCAGCTGCGGGAGCAACACCAGCGGAACCACGCCGGCAGACACGGCCAGTACCGCACCGAGCCGGCCGAACAACGCGCCGAGCAGCAGCTGCGACAGGTGAGACCCGCGCCGCGCGCCTCAACCACCCTATAGCCGGCTGGGAGGTGTGATCTGGGCCGGAGCGGAACGTGGTGGTGAGTTAGATCCGCTCGGACCGGAACGGGGTGATGGTAAGGCCCGGATCAGAGCAGACTGGTAATAACCGGAGCGGGGTGGTAGATGAGGCCACCACTGGACCACTGGGGTGGTAGGAGAGGTCCAGACCGGAGCAGGGTGGAAGGTGAGGTCCAGATGGGTGCAGGATGATGCGTGAGACCTATTCATCTCTGCTGTCTCTCTCTCCCCATCCTCTCCATCTCGACAGAGGCCGATTGTGTCACCACAGAGCTACCGTGCCCAGCTCACTTCTCCCTTTCCGTCCTCTCCGTCCCCACAGAAGTGTTTCCACAGGGCGGCCATGGCCAATTCACTCTCCGTCCCCTCCGTCCCCACTGAAGTGTTGCCACATGTCAGCCATGACCAGCTCACTCATCCCTCTCCGTCCCCACCGAAGTGTTGCCACAGGGCGGCTATGGCCAACTCAACCCCCCCTCCGTCCTCTGCATCCCACAAAAGTGTTCCCTCAGGGCGGCTATCGACAACTCACCCCCCTCCGTTCTCTCCGTCCCACAGCAGTGTTTCCTCAGGGCGGCTATGGCCAACTCACCCCCCCCGTCCTCTCCGTCCCACAGCAGTGTTTCCTCAGGGGTTGCAACTCCCTCCCCCCCTCTCCGAGCAGTGTTTCTCAGGGCGGCTATGGCCAACTCCCCCCCCCCCGTCCTCTCCGTCCCACAGCAGTGTTTCCTCAGGGCGGCCGTGGCCGGCCGACTCCTGCCGGCGCCCACAGATGGCGTGCTGTGGTCGGGCTGTGTCGGCCGGCACGGGCTAACCGGCACCGGCGGCGGCTGCGTTTCAGGCGGAGGAGGCGAAGCCGCACGTGCCACCGCTGCCGCCGGCACACCTCACGGACCGGCTCAACAATAACGTGGCCGAGCCGGGCTTTTGGCGGGCGGCGCCGTTCGCGCGCGGCGAGCGCAGCAGCGAGTATTTCCGCAACCGGCGGCCGGCACCGCTGTCGGCCGAGCGGGCCGCCTGCTGGGTACGTGGCCGGCCGCGCCGCCGCCGCATGACTTCCGCTGACGCGCACCACGCGCGGCCCGCATGAGCACGTTTGGCAGCCGCAGCCGCCGCCGCCGCACGGTCGGTCGGTCGGTCTGCGCTGTGCACGTCGTGGTGGGCCCGGCCGCGCCGCCTCCGTATTGGACCGTGCCGGCCGGGCTGGGTGGTGCTGGTGTGTGCCGGCCTCGGCAGTAGACTTGGCGGTCGCCCACTGGCTGCATGCGCGTCAGCATGTCCGCCGTGGAGCTCTGGTCGACCGCAGCGGTGACTGACAAACACACTGTTGCGTTGGTGTTGGCAGGCCAGCCAGCCTGTCCTGATGTGGTGTGCAGCTGCCGAAACGAAACACACCGAAGCAGGTGGCGAGTGGGTGGTGTGACTTGACTTGCACTCTCAGTGCCACGAACTGACGGGTTGAAACTTTCCAGCTTCTCAGACCTACACTGACCACGGTACTGTCCCTGGCGGAGGTCTTTGAAGTGCAGTGTGTCCTGGGTCGGCCGCGCTGGCCTATACTGACACTGGTACTGTCTCCGACAGAGGGCCCTGGAGCCGGGAGGCTGGCGCAGCACCCCGGAGCCGTACGATCCGACGCGTCGGTCGGGCTCAGCTAAGTCTGGACACCGCTACGTCCCTCACGGTGGCTTCGAGGAGGTGCCGCACGGGTCACGGTGAGTACGCGCGGTTGAGTAGAGTGAGCAGCAGCCAGCGGCGGCACCAGGAAATAACCTGCAACACTGTAGTGAAGATGGCAGGGTGTAGACTAAGATTTAGTACCAGGAAGTAGCTTGCCATCCTGTCGTACAGATGGCGGGGGTGCATACCAAAGTTTAGTACCAGGAAATAGTCTTGTCACCCTGGAGTAAAGATATAATGGTGTAGATCAGGCTGTGTGCCATGAAGTAACCTGTCACAATATCGTCACCCTGGAGTAAAGATATAATGGTGTAGATCAGGTGTGTCATTCCTGTAATTTCTGTAGATATATGGTGTGTGTGTGTGCTGTCTGTCCTGGTAAGATATAATGGTGTGATCGGCTGTGTGCCATGTCCTGTCCCTGGAGTAAGATATAATGGTGTGATCAGGCTGTGCCATGAGTACCTGTCCTGTATATATGGGTTTGTCACCCTGGAGTAAAGATATAATGGTGTAGATCAGGCTGTGTGCCATGTCCTGTCACCCTGGAGTAAAGATATAATGGTGTAGATCAGGCTGTGTGCCATGAAGTACCTGTCACAATATCGTCACCCTGGAGTAAAGATATAATGGTGTAGATCAGGCTGTGTGCCTTTTCTCTCCCCCCTTGGGTTAAAAAAAATTTTTTTAAATAAAGATGGAAGAGTGTAGATCAGACTTCGTATCAAGAAGTAACATGTCACCGTGTAGTAAATATGATAGAAGGCTTTGTAACAGGAAATAGCCATCTTGACACCACGGCACGGTGCAGAACTTTGTACGGTGAATGTCAGATAGCCATTGACGCGGCTTCCAGCACCATAAATCTCGCCCCACGTGCCGCTCCCTCTCTTCTCCCGTGAAGAAGACGTGCTGTTCAGTGCGTGCTGTTTAGAAGGCTATGCGGCAGTTTCGTACTGAATGTGATGGTTTCGTACTGAGTGTGATGGTTTCGTACTGAATGTGGTCGTATATCTGACGCGTGGATGTGCGTCTTAGCTTGTCTGATGGATGGTACTACTGCCACGCTGTGTACTAGAGACGCCACATTTTCATCCGGCAGCGCATCTCGGGAAAACAAAATATTTTTAGAGCCAACAAAGCTCTCCTTTGCCGAATTATGTCAGAATTTGCTGAGGTGTGGCTGTGCTGAACTTGCCAGATCATTATAGCCACACGTTTAGTATTGTGCTGTCCGGTTGCAACAACTTCGATCGTTTGTCATTTCCCGACGCATCAATTGGCAATCTTTTAAAATTGAGTACGCCATGCACCGTTGCGGGGTGATTTTGCTCTCTCACGATTTCTTCTAATTGCCGAATGGCGTATTCGGCATGAATTTAGTAACCAATTCTGACAATGAATGTAACAGTACCTCTGATTAGGCAAACTTGCATAATCAGAGGTGCTGCACTTTCGCGCTTGTTCGAAAGTTATTTGCTACGTCACATTGAGGTTCGATTTAACGCTAACAATTGAAATATTGTATATGCTGTTCTTATGTTTTTGCCACTGCTTTTGTTTTCCAACGTAGGTGTTCTTTATCTTAAAACATACGAAAGCCTCGCCGTGCTATTAGCGTGGCGAGCTATAGTCTGCTCCTTTTGCGGGATGAATTGGGGAAGTGTAACATCACTACTGTGCACTTTGAGTTCCTCAGATGATTTGGTTAGTGTGTGGATGATGGATGCATCGAGCGACTTGACCGTTTCCTTTGGGCGCAGCGGCGACATGGTGTGGCCTGGTGAGCCTGGCCGGAATGTGTGTTTTCAGGCCGAAGCTGTGGAGCGACCATGTGCCTGGGCAGCGGGCTACTCAATTCTCTGATGATGTGAGGTGTGGGCTGCTTGGCCCACCGCAGCTTGGGTGGCGCAGTTGCTGTTCTGTTCGTGCCAGTTAACCGTGCATGCTGCAGTAGTTGACACACGTCGGCATGCTCCGGTAGTCGACACATATCGGCATGCTTTTTGAAGGTGTCGACGAATGCAGGTTGGCTTTCGTTCCTGTCACGAAGAAAATCAAATTCTGGGTAATTTTTTGCGAGTGCTGCATGTCGCTCGAACATCTACGCTGGTTCGCAATTTTCCAGCCGTACCAGGATGGATATGAAGGTACACTTCTGGTACTAGAGTGCTGGAGTACTTGGGCAACCCCCAGATGTGTTTTGGTTTATGAAATTTGGCTTTCGTTTGTGCTAAGTGAGTGGTTGTGATGGGTTTTTTCCATGTAGCGTGGAATGTGCGATTGAAATGTTTCCTCCCGGGATATTACAAATATATTGATATTGGCACTTCCTGAGTATGAATCCGTAATTCAAAGTTAGGTTAGTTTAGACTTAGATTTTGTCAAGGTAGGAACGTGATGTGACTTGAATTTGAGCAAAAAAGAGCAGTCACCTGCGCAGTTTGGCATTGTGGGAACTACTTATATTCAAAGTGGCAGGTAACGTAGGTCCATGTCGGTAGCTCTGTTTCATTACGTTTTATGCGCTCGGTGGGCCTTATTTTGCATCTTCTGCGCATTCCGCTTCGCCAGAGGGAGACGCTTCAGCCATGCATTGCCTTTCGCCAACTGTTTTGCAGCTGGTTTTAGCTCCTGAGTTTATCCGTTTCTTACGAGTTTGTTGGTGAATTTTAATATTGTGTAATGCTGAGGCCTGGCCATGTGTATTTGTATTAAAATGTAACCATCAGCTCATCTTAAGAAGATATGTATCAGCACGAAACAAACAGCACGTTCGATGCAGCCCTCTTTCAACAAGCTCTGAAGGTTTGCTGTTGAGGAACCTCAACAGTAGAAAAGGTGCTGTGTCGATATCACGGCCTTCAAAAGCGGGGTTCAGCTACTTTTGTCTAGATCGGATGCTTTTGGTCGTTCAAAACCCGCTGCACTGCCAATCATAAAGTTTGAAGTGTTCTTTCTGGACCAGAATTTGTCTTAGCCAAGCATTTTATCTCGGCTTGAACTAGTTGAAGCGTGTGTCTCCGAACTCAAGATTGGTGGTTTAGACTTGACCTAGAGGGAGGTGTGTATGGTAAAGCTGTCATCTTGGTGGTTATAAGTAAATGCACAATGAATGAGTGTGAAACGCACCAGTCAGTTTTTCGCTCACAAGCAGTTCTCATCGGAGCTTTATTTTGTTTTGTCGTAACTCAAACCTGTTAAAATCACGCAACTGGATAAAACGCTAATCCAGACATTCTCGTTGGTGTTCATAGATGTCTTGTTAACATGAGCATGAGGACAGACAGTTTGTCTTGGTATGAAGTGGTTGTGTTATGAAATGCTTGCTGGTTGCCAGCTGTAATATTTCGAGGGTACTCGCCCGTCGTGTTTATGTAGCTCGTCCATCCGCGGTGTGATGTGCACGCGTTTTGGCAGACACAGCGCGCTTATGCCGACTAGGCGCTAAGAAGACAAGCCCCACCCCACGCCGCCCCACCAGTATTGATCACCCTGCTCATCTGTCATGATTCAGCGTGTCACTGGCGGCTTTCCACATTATAATTTGGTTAATACGTCCACATGAATGCATTTCCGCGATGTACATTTTATCCATCAACTGTATTTCTCGCGCATCCTTCAATCTATTATGCAATGTGTTTCAGCCGCGCTCGCTTGAGTGATTGACGACAATGTAACGTAACTTGATATTCAAATTAAAACCTTTCTTTATCTCACAAACGTGCACGTCCTCACACTTGCACACATGCACACACGGTTTCAGTGGTACACAAACAGTCCGGGGTGGAACCTTACATACTTAGGGGGCGGGGCACTTGACCCGCCCCATTGTTGCTGAGGTTTGACATGGGGCCCATGGGTGTTGACTGGAAAGAATGGCATGAAAATCCCATCTGCTCCCAACCCCCAAATCGTTTTGAAATGTTCCGCTCCTGCAAACATCTATGCGCACTCACTTGCATACTCCTGGAATTACACGAATATGCACAAATGCACACATCGCAGATACACAAACTCAAACTGCATACACACACATGCACGCACACTTGCGCGTTGATACGTACATTCATACATTCATACATTTCCACCTCTCTCTCTCTCTCTCTCTCTCTCTCTCTCTCTCTCTCTCTCTCTCTCTCTCTCTCTCTCTCGGTCTCGGTCTCGTCTCGGTCTCTCTCTCTCGGTCTCCGGTCTCCGGTCTCCGGTCTCCGTCTCGTCCTTGTTTTCTGCTCAAAATGTAATAATTTGTTGTGGTAAATTCGCAAATCCCGACCAAATTCTTCGCTTTCAGCATGTCTTGTCGCCGTCGTCTCCCCGGTGAAAACGTCTCAAAGCATGCCCTGGGATATAGAGGGAGCCGCAACGGATGTCTCCCAGAACTGCGTTCCCTCAGATACGATCAACTTCAGCCTCTCCTCTGCTTCTCTTTTCAGCCAGTCACCTCGCTGGAAAATCTGTGCCTCTTGGTGAAGTCTGAGTTCACCTCATTGATTTTTTATCGTTCTTGTCTTCTTGTTGTTTTGCTATGGGTATGGTTCGAATCTGTCACGTGTCATGAATGGTGGTTTTGCTGTCAGTATGCATTTGGAAGCTTTGGAAGTACAGTACCCTGGTAAACGCAATAGTGGAAACGTTGGTAAACGCTGGCATCAATCACTCAACTATCACATCGGCGTTGGCTGACTTCACTTCACGAATGGTCCAGCCTGCAAGGTGACTAGTGCCGATTGGGGCCGACAGGCGGCAGCACCAGCTGTACCACTCTCAGCGCGGAGCACGCGCCGAGTCGGCGCCCGGCCATCGCACCATGGGCACCTTCTACGAGTACGAGTCGGTGCAGGCGGTGATGCGCCTGGGCGGCGGCGCTGGTGGCGGTGGCGGTGGCGGTGGCGGTGGCGCCGCCGCCGTCGGTGAGCAGTTCTCCAACCGGTCCCTGCCGCGCCACCACGAGCGCACGCGATACGCGGCGGCGCCGGCGCCCGGCCCCGGCCAAGTTGCTGACGGTAGGTCGTCTTGCCGGCCGTAGGCGGTTTGGCAGTTGTACTTCAGGGTGGATAGACTGTCCAGGTAGTGGTGCCGTCTGTCATGTATCGCCTTCATGATTTTTAGGCGGAATTGATGTCTGTGCGCTGTTCTGCTTTGTATGATTAAACATTGTGGCATGTTCAGCAGATAACATTTTTAGGACGATTATATTATAAACTGGTTTCGCTTCCAGTTCTCGCAAGTAGCAACGAAAAATGGAGATGAAGTGGTGGTTGTGGCGATCTATATATATATATATATATATATATATATATATATATATATATATATATATATATATTTATATATATATATATATATTTATATATATATATATATATATATATATATATATTATATATTTTTTTATATTTTTTTATTTTTTTTTTATTATATATTTATTTATATATATATTTATATATATATATATTTATATATATATATATATATATATATATATATATATATATATATATATATATATATATATATATATATATATGCATGTGTGTATATAGAACTCGGCTTTCTCGGACGTTCCGCCATATTTATTGTACCTTCATCAGCGACTGCGATATTCTCCCCTGCACCAAGAACACTTTTTTTCACATCACACGGAATACATCTCATCGCTTCCCCGGCTGACAAGATATCCAGTTTTCACACCATTTTCTTATTTCAGCCTCCCGTCCCTTGCGAAGTTCCCAATTGGCACGCCCATCTTTACTATTATCCTGCGGTATGCAACCCAACTTGTGTAGACATTGTCGAGCCTCGCTACTCTCAAATCCTCTTGCCTATGGCCAGCCTGGTTGAAGTGACTTGTTTCGTTCAAATACTTACGATCGCACCTGATGCTGGACAAGTGATTTTGAATCCAATAGTATAAAACCCCGCCTGTTTCACCTACGTAGGTTACCATCTGACACACCTCGCACCAAATCCCATATACAACATTCCATGACCTGCAACCAATAGTTCTATCGTAAGTGCATACTGTCCCCGGTCCCTTCCATGGTAAATGACTACAAATTGTACAGTTTTTCTCAGTGGCCTACCCGCGGCTGTCCCCATTCATTAGCTGCTTTGTCTTTTTGTGTGTGCCAATATGTCCCTCAGATTAGAGCCCCTTTAGAGCCCCTTCAGATTAGAGTATATGAAGCAAAAGTATGTTACCTCCTTCAATTACCTCCTGCTGTAAACGGTTCAAACGGTTTCTGTCGTAGAATGTTTTCAATTCCTGGAAGGTAACTGGTGTAAGTGGCGACCATCGGGATTCCCTCCTTTGCTTTGGTAGTGTGCTTATATGTCAACAGATTTCGACGACTCGCCATGTTTGCATCTTGTATCGCCTCGGCCAAATTGTGTGCCAATTTCCCGAGGGAGTCACTACCTGAAGATCCTCAGCATTAAGAAAGCCTCACTCTTCCTCCAAAATGCCTTCTGTTGGCACTACAGGTTCCGTCGTTTCGAAGGAGAGCCAGCGATGGTAACGTTGCCGCCGTTGTAGCCTGAGCGGGCTGTCGTCTGGTGAGGAGCTACCTGTCTGTGTTCGCCGCCAGGTGGCTATCACGTGTACGGGGGACGGCCGCCGCAGCCGTGCCAGCCGCCGCCGCCGCCGGGTATTCGCGGGCCGCCGCTCGGCCTGCCCTACCCGCGGCGCTCCTCCGAGGGCGGACTGCGTCCGCCGCCGCCGCTCAGCCGGCCCGGCAGCCGCGTCTGATCGGCTCGCCGCTATCGAGCCAAATTGAGAGGCGGCCGTCCGACGCCTGGCCGGCCGGCCCCGTGTTGTCAGTCACGAAGTGCGTCTGGGCAGACCGAGCCGAATTCTGTGCCACTTCCCCGACATTCCTCTACCGAAGCTGTGCGTCTGGCGTTTTACGCTTGATACTATACATATATATTTGTACCGTAGTGAGTGCTTCCTGTCTCTTTGTACACGAGTTGACGGCGGCCGAGGGTGGTCGTGCGCGCCGCACCAGGCCCATGTGTTTAGCATGTCTGTCCGTGCGCGGCGCACCAGGTCTTTAGAATGTCCGCTCGTCGGTGCTGTCGCCGCGTCAACGATCCGTCCCATTCGCCTTCGTTGTTTTGCACTGTCGGTGGTGCTGCACCGCGGCTCCGAGTGCCGCCGCGGCGGTGTCTCGGCGCGCCCACAGCGGCCCTCTGCCGACGCGCGACGGCACTGTGTGTCGACGCGACGATGCCAAACAGTTGTATCTGACTGGACAATGAAGTCTGACACGAGCCGAGCGTTTGTGACTGTGCGCGGAGCGACCGGATGCTGGTCGGCTCTGGCTGGGCTGTGGTGGTCAGACGCTACCGTCCGCCGGCTCTGGCTGGGCTGGGGTGGTCAGACGTTACCGTCCGCCGGCGGGGCTGGGCTGTGGTGCTCAGACGTTACTGTCCGCCGGCGGGGCTGGGCTGTGGTGGTCAGACGTTACCGTCCGCCGGCGGGGCTGGGCTGTGGTGCTCAGACGTTACTGTCCGCCGGCGGGGCTGGGCTGTGGTGGTTAGACGTTACCGTCCGCCGGCGGGGCTGGGCTGTGGTGGTCATGTTACCGTCCGCCGGCGGGGCTGGGCTGTAGTGGTCAGACGTTACCGTCCGCCGGCGGGGCTGGGCTGTAGTGGTCAGACGTTACCGTCCGCCGGCGGGGCTGGGCTGTGGTGGTCAGACGTTACCGTCCGCTGGCGGGGCTGGGCTGTGGTGGTTAGACGTTACCGTCCGCCGGCGGGGCTGGGCTGTGGTGGTCATGTTACCGTCCGCCGGCGGGGCTGGGCTGTGGTGGTCATGTTACCGTCCGCCGGCGGGGCTGGGCTGTAGTGGTCAGACGTTACCGTCCGCCGGCGGGGCTGGGCTCTGGCTGGGCTGTGGTGGTCAGACGTTACCGTCCGCTGGCGGGGCTGGGCTGTGGTGGTCAGACGTTACCGTCCGCCGGCGGGGCTGGGCTGTGGTGGTCAGACGTTACCGTCCGCCGGCGGGGCTGGGCTGTGGTGGTCAGACGTTACCGTCCGCCGGCTGGGCTGTGGTGGTCAGATGTTACCGTCCGCTGGCGGGGCTGGGCTGTGGTGGTTGGATGTTACCGTCCGCCGGCTGTGGCTGGGCTGTGGTGGTCAGACGTTACCGTCCGCCGGCGGGGCTGGGCTGTGGTGGTCAGACGTTACCGTCCGCCGGCGGGGCTCGGGTCAGTGGGTCAGCCTCGACTAGGGCGGTGGTGGTCAGAAGTCACTGCCCGCCGGTGGGTCCGAGGCCAGTGGGTCGCGCCGTGACCCGAACAACCGACCCGGGCTCCGCACAAATTGCGTCGAAGCTTCCAAAACTCGCACTGCGTCCCCCCCCCAAAAAAAGGTCGATGGTCTCAATAATTCCACTGAACTTCTAAATAAGTCCAGCGGTGCCTTCAAAGCCACCGAGCCTGAAGACCTACCGAAACCTTCCAAGACGCAACGGGTCTCTGCCAAAAAAACGACAGGGCTTTACGGTATGCGCCGCGGCCCTTAAACAAGCGCAGTCCTAAAAACGCACTGGAGACCCTCGCCCTGTGGCCTTCAAAACACACTGTGCGCGACGACGGCACGATGACCTAAAAAAATCAGGCTAGGGCCTGGGAAAAGTGGCGTCATAAAAACGTGCTGGAGCAGCGAGTAAGCACATCGGGGCCATGAAAGCCTTCAACCCCTCAAAACACCGTGAGTCCACAAAACGTGCTGGGGAACTACAAGTTGCTCTGCGGCCTTATAACACATCAATAAACGAAAAAGAAACGAAGCTGATCTTGAATGGAACACCGAACCACTGCGCGTCTCGGGTCGGTATCAAATCTGAGCATATTTGAACAAAAAGATAAGGTACATGCATCAATGTCCACAGAAGTGTCTGGATTTCTTTTACACCAGAAAACGTGGGAAGAAGAGAATTTCGACTTCAATTCATTGAATTTTCCCACCGAATCACGATACGAAACATGAAGTTAGGTATGGCAAATTGCGGAAACCGCAGAAAACCATGAAATGTGAAGAATACAACGAATATACCAGGCACGTGCACGAACGTTGACGTGGTGACGACTGGGTGTTACTGATGGCAATGCGTGAAATTATAAAAGTTAACATTCTAAAGTTATTATCTCTTCCCTGAACTAAAGTTTGTTTTCAGCAGATGACCTGAATTAAGAGATATTTTTATCCTTGGAGGTGGATAGCGCAGTTCTTAGCGGTAATACTGATGTGATATTTACTACATGCCACATTCCACAGTAGCAAGACAAACATGAATTCATACGTACGTTCCAACAGGTACCTACAGCTATAATCAGAAGTTGCGATAGGACCACGGAAATGTGCCGTTTTCATCGTCTTCGTCTACGGACGACAATGCGCTCTCCGAGCAAAAACTAAATACCTGCTGTCATTTATGTGACAGCTTGATGGCCTACGCCTGGCCCGTAATAACAAATTGCACACAATCATTTACACGGACGTCATTTCCGCCAATTTTCCAGCCGGGTGCCGGCCGCTGCTGGGGCGTAGTCGGAGTTGTGTCCGCTTCAGTAACGCCCACTACGGAGCGCCGATGCACGGGCGAACATCGCGTGCGGCGCTACCGCCGCCCCGCTGGCACATCACGGCAGCACCGGTGCTCGGAGTCGTCCTGGGTACTATCGTGTAATGCTGGAAAAGTCGCGGGAGCCTCTCGGCACTTGGATCGAACTATCGATATCGCCTGAACGAAACGTTATCCATACACAGATGGTGGTGGGCTTGCCCAGTTTGTCAACAGTGTAAAAAGCTGAAAAGTCAAATTTGAGTTGCGATGACTCAGCACCAGACAAAGGTGTGGCTAAATGATCGGTCACGATCCGACTCCATTCACGCGACTCTCACCAACCGCGACTTGCGTGTTCAGTTTGACGTTTTTGTTGGCACAGTCAACCAGGTCGGCTGACGTCAGCATTCAAGCAGCAACAAGTCTAACTAAACAAGGCCTAGCCGAAAGTAAAACGCAAATCCGGTCGGATTGAAGCACATGTCGAGGCTTGACCCATGTATGCCAGCTAGTGTCCTCTCCACCGGGATTCTCTAGTGGCGTCAGTCAATGCGGTTTTCTGCCCTATTGCTTTAATCTGGACCAGTCCGCGTCTACCTTTTGGCACGAGTCCCCTCCGTGCACTCACCAGTGATTGCATGTTAAATCACTTAGGCGCCCTGACAGCGTCATGTCGTTCAAGGCTCCAAAGTGTCAGCTGGCGCAATGCGTTACTCGGCGCGTATGGTGGCGTTTCTCGCGACTGAGCCCAAACGACGCCGCTCATAATCCGCGACGGGAAATCTGGTCCTCTTCTAGCCTGGCTCGGTGGTAGGAGGTAAGATTGAGTGGTGCACCAGTCACCCGTATATGGCTGCTCCTGTGTTCCTGACCATGCTGTGACTGCTTATCCGGACACTGCTGCTGTGTTCCTGACCATGCTGTGACGGCTTATCCGGACACTGCTGCTGTGTTCCTGACCATGCTGTGACGGCTTATCCGGACGCTGCTGCTGTGTTCCTGACCATGCTGTGACGGCTTATCCGGACACTGCTGCTGTGTTCCTGACCATGCTGTGACGGCTTATCCGGACACTGCTGCTGTGTTCCTGACCATGCTGTGACGGCTTATCCGGACACTGCTCCTGTGTTCCTGACCATGCTGTGACTGCTTATCCGGACACTGCTGCTGTGTTCCTGACCATGCTGTGACGGCTTATCCGGACACATGCTTCCTGGTACCGCACACTGGGATGCATGAATACAAAAGGTGTACACAGCGGCAATGTGCTGGCTTTGTACACTTTCTGCAGTGCTGAAGCACGGTCAATAGCTGTTAAACCCCATCGATAGTTGTTGGAATACTACCAAACATTTATATTGATTTGTTTCCGTCTTTAGCAGAGGCAAAGTGTCATCCGCTAGAGATTTGTTACGTTAAAGAAGTAGTTACGTGAATCCGGCTTATGTGACATCCGGTTATATCAAGGAAGCAAGAGAGGAAAGATGAGACGCCGGCAAACAAAGAACGTGGCGTAAAGGGCCGATACATACATAGCATACAGGTTCATACACGGACATACATACATACATACACGACAATTAGGACACTTGGAGAGTGGTCATCTTCATTGCCTGCGGAGAGGCTCCACTGCCCACCTGCAACCTGAAATGGCGAAGCGGAGGCCCGACGTCCAGGGCGAGTCGTGGGCGTCAGGCCCAACCTTGTATGTGTAGGTGTATGTTTAAGTTAAAGCTTGGAAAAACCTGAGAAGGGGAAAAAACAAGCTGCTTGGAAAACCCGTAGGTAAAAACCAAGCGCAATATTACAAGGGAAACCGTCCGTTTTGGCCAAATTGGATTGGTCCCTACCAACCTAGTGTGAGATAGCCTATATGTATGTGTTTTACAGCGTCGGAGAGGAAGATGTGTGGATTACTATATTATATTATTACACTTTATTGTAGTATATTATATTACTATATTATATTATTTACTTCTAGTACGTAGCTGATGTACTTCAAATCTCATAAACAGTTGTTTCTGAAAATAATCGGAGTACCTACACCATCACCTTTTTGGAATTAGTGGGAAGGTGCCTGCGACAATTTCAAGCTTCGTGTGCCTATCGGTATAAGAACCACACCAAATGGAGGACTTACTTCATACACTTTTTGGTTGAGCACAGTTGTCTTTTTGCACAGTTGAGCACAGTTGAGTTGAGTTGAGCACAATTGAGTTGTGTTGAGTTGAGTGGTTGCACAATTGAACATGAACAGTTGAAAACAGCTATTTTCATAAAATGTCACGCATGTCCAATGTCCGCATCAGCCACCTCTGTCTCCACTCCCCATAAAATGTCACGCATGTCCAATGTCCGCATCAGCCACCTCTGTCTCCACTCCCCATAAAATGTCACGCATGTCCAATGTCCGCATCAGCCACCTCTGTCTCCACTCCCCATAAAATGTCACGCATGTCCAATGTCCGCATCAGCCACCTCTGTCTCCACTCCCCATAAAATGTCACGCATGTCCAATGTCCGCATCAGCCACCTCTGTCTCCACTCCCCATAAAATGTCACGCATGTCCAATGTCCGCATCAGCCACCTCTGTCTCCACTCCCCATACGTGCACAACCTTGCAGTCTATCAGCCACTCCCACCCAAGTGCAAGCATGCGATCCTGACGATCATTCATCAAGTTTTTGTCCGGCTGGATAGAGAAGTCCCCTACAGCACGTCAATCAACTGCTGTAAGTGGACAAAAAGGGTGGCCACGGCTTCAAGTAGCTGTCCTGACTGACGAATGGCTGCCACGCTAACCGGTCGTGTGAGTGTTGACTGCCACCGGGAGCTGCCACCGGGAGCTGCCACCGGGAGCTGCCGTGGTAGTCGTCAGTAGCTGGTGTGGCCAATGGAGGCCACCGCTGACCCGATCTGCCGAGGTCACGGTCAGGGGCCGATACAAGGGGGCACTTGGGGAATGTGCCCCCGCCCCATGGGAAGATGGCGCCCCTCGGGCTGAGGAAAGGCGCCCCTCTGGGAAGGCTCGAGTGCATATTGCCTCGAATTTTTCAGCCCGTCTGAGGTGAAAACACGTGTCTTTTCTAGGAAGAAAAGGCGCCACCCCTCGAACTTTTCAGCAGGAGACGCCCGTCTAGGTACTTTCGAAGTGGCGCCCCTCTGGACATGTGCCCCTCCCCTGTGACAATTCCTGGATCCGCCCTTGGTCACGGCTGTTACCATTCCCATTAACGAGCGAGAGAGAGAGAGAGAGGGGGGTTCGAACAAGAGGCGTCAATATATTTTTTCACCATGGGGCACACGAGTTTCCAGTGGGGCACAATTGCTGACAGTGGTGAGGGGTGGCACCGCCCATAGCCGTAACAAATAAAAGTTTCGGCAAAAAGTTCTGGTGTGTGGGGGGGGAGCGGGTTACGTGAGAGGTCCCCCGCTCCCAGTAGTCACGTCTATGGTATGAACCCAGGAGCAGATGAAATATTTTCATGTTAGTAGAATAGGACCGTGGTTTAGGGCGTGGTCAAATGGGGGAAGAAGAGAGCGACCACCTTTGGAGGCTGGTGGTACCGAGCAGGGGCGTCACCAGGATGCTTCACAAGGAGGAAGCCGAGGGTCCTGGGGGCATAAAGACCGACTTGGGGGAGGAGTACGACACGTAGGTATGATGTTAAAAGTCTCGGAAAGTGGCTTTCCTAGGGGGAAGAACACAGTAGGCTCCCAGGGTGCAGGGCTTCCGGTTCCCAGTAGTGACTCCCCTGGTACCAGGGGCAGATCCAGGAAGTTCGATCGGGACATGGGCGTCCGTCTAAAGGGGTGCCACTTCCCAGGAGGAGGGCCAATTTGTGCCACCGCAGGGGTGCCGTTGCAAGCTTTGGTTCCCTCTGTCTTCAACTTCGAAAAATCCGGGGCTTCGCTCTGGCCTCTACGAGGGGCACCATATATTTGTCAGGGGGTTGCTCTCCTGATCAGCTGGGAAGGGCGCCACCTTTCTATGGGGGGGGGCAAACTGCCCATGACAGAACATACGTGCCATGCATTTGAATATATCGGTTTTCGAATCGTAATGTTTTTTATGGATTGAGCGATCTGTAAGGCGAGAGAAAAAGGGAGAAAACTGGATAATTTCCCCATTAGGAACTGGGGGAATTGCAAAAACCACGGCACACAGAGTGATGAAGACGCAATGGCGGATCCAGGGGGTCATGAGGTCATCCCCCATCCCCCTTGAGCCTCTTCGGTGTCCAAGGGGGGTGTTGAGCACGTTGCGTTTTAGCACATGCTCTGACGGAACACAATACATTTGTCGCTTCAGGGGTATTCGGGCGACCGGAGAGGGCTCCAGTGCCGATAATTGAAGGGCCCTGAGCCGAGGTGAGGGGACACTGGGCCTACGTGAAGGGTCCCTTGGGCAGACGAAAGGAGTCCCGGGCTGATGGAGATAATCCCGAGCCGATATGAATTTTGATTAAAAATTGATTAAAAAATATCCGCTGCAAACTGTTTCGAAGCCACGAAACCCAGGCTAGTACCCAAGCCAACAGCAGCTATAGTACAATGCTGTCCGCAACACAGCCCAAACATTTTCGGAACGCACCACTCCTCCCCCACCCCGGTCAGGAAAATAATCATGATTGGGGCACTAACGTCCAGGAGGTGCCAAAACCCAGGATGCCCGCAGGCTAAATCCTGGATCTGCCACTGTGAAGACGTGATGGTAGTTACTTCCTGCCCCTGCACCTTCCAAAATGGTCTCCTTCCTTCGGAAAAGGTGTTTTCTGTCATCTTATCAGCTGCTTAGTGGAACTCTAGAGGGATAGCGTTCACTCTTGACAAACCTCTAGAGGTTTCTGGAGGTCTTGGCCTCCAATTGTAGAGGGTTTGGGTGGGCCCGATCTGGCAACAATGGTACAAGTAGCTGAGACGCAACGAGAGGAGGACTGCCGCGACAACTGCAATAAGCTGGTGAGGGGGCAGTTCACAAACTGTGTCATCAACATCACTGAACCAGTGCAAAAATGCTAACTGAAATACACCATGGTTGAACACCTGACGTCACCAATTGTGACAAGAACATGAATACACTTTTGAATACGTGCATATTCTTTATAACCCCCTAATCAAACCGAGCTCCTTTGTAATTTCGTGTCCAGAAAACGTCATTTTAGCATGAGAGTAGGCTGAGATAGCAGGTGTATCGCAATGCACCAACAAACGTGTAGGTATTAACATATGAAATGTATGGTTTGCCATTGGTGATTAAGACACTCGCGCGTTAATGACTGGTCTCACTCGTGCTTTAGTCACTAATGACTCGTTTCACTAGTGCTTCAACCACCATACTTGTGCGTCAATAACTCGCTTCATTATTGGTTGGTTATTGGTTTTACGATACGTCGATCGTTGAGTCATGTAGCGTCGCCAATCTCTCACGCCGATTAGTCGCGGGCGAAGATTAGCGACAGGTGAGACTCGAACCCACAACCTTTCGATTGTGAGACGAGCATCTTACCCCTAGACCACTCGTCCCCTCGCTTCATTATTGCTTTAGCTATCATATTCGTGGATTAATGACTAGTCTCACTCGTGTTTTAATCACTAATGCCTCCTTTCACTTGTGCTTCAACCACCATACTTGTGCGTTAATGACTCGTTTCACTATTGCTTTACCATCATACCCATGCGTTAATGACTCGTCTCACTAGAGCTTTAGTCACCATACTGGTGCGTTAATGACTCGTCCCACTAGTATTTTACCCACCATTCTCGTAAGTTAATGGCTCGTCTCACTAGTGCCTTATCCACCATACTCGTGTCTTAATTCGTCTCTCTAGTGTCTTAGCTATCATTCTCGTTCGTCAATGACTCGTTTCACTGGTGCTTTAGCCACCATACTCGTTCGCTTCACCATAATTGCACCTCAAACCATGCGTTAAGTATTGATACACTATCACTTGTCACGGCTTACGTTCAGATACGGTTTGTCAAATCGTCACTACCTGGCAAGTTGGAGAGCAGTGAAACGCCCATGCAGAGGTAGGCATGTACGATATACTATAAACCCGGAGAATCTGCTTCTATTCTAGTAAGAGTGAAGTGAATCGAGGCTGTCCAAATACAGGTAAAGTTGTGCGCTTTTCATTAAGAGGAAACCCTGCATTATCTTGCATGCTCCTAACCATATAGGAGGGGAACTCCATATGATTCCATGCTTGAACTGGGAGACGTCGAGGAGCTCAACACCGCAGGAGGGGCAACAGCTCACTTAGAAATACATCAGATCTAAATGGTGTGTGGTTGTCTGCTGCAGAAGTATCACTAGTATTACATGGAGAATACGAGCCCTTTCGCATAGCATAGTGTCGCCCATTTTGAACGGCAGTCAGAAACATAATTTATCTTCTTACCAGACTGCTTCCGGCAAACAAACAAGTTACATTCGTTTTTGTGCCGTCCGACTATGCTCATACCATCTTGTCGGAATGGAGACGCAGTGGCTCGTTCGCAGATAAGGCTTTAACCAGTCCAATTCATACGGATGGCGACCATGTCGGCCGGTGACCCATTTCCCACAATTTGCATACGAGTTCCGACGCAAGAAAAACAAACACATTAATTTGAGAGGTTCTCGGTTTGACTGGATGTCGCCGGTGGCAGTGAAGTTCAAATAATGGTCGCGCTACCTTGGACTGTGGCGCAGCTTACGACTTTTGTGGCCGACTGTAGAACTGTGGCTGCCGACTCGCGCACACACTCTCTCTCCCTCTCTCCCTCCCTCTCTCTCTATCTCTCTCTCTCTCTCTCTCTCTCTCTCTCTCTCTCTCTCTCTCTCTCTCTCTCTCTCTCTCTCTCTCTCTCTCTCTCTCTCTCTCTCTCTCTCTCTCTCTCTCTCTCTCTCTCTCTCTCTCTCTCTCTCTCTCTCTCTCTCTCTCTTATATATATATATATATATATATATATATATATATATATATATATATATATATATATATATATATATATATATATATATATATATATATATATATATATATATATATATATATATATATATATATATATATATATATATATATATATATATATATATATATATATATATATATATATATATATATATATATATATATATATATATATATATATATATATATATATATATATATATATATATATATATATATATATATATCTCTCTCTCTCTCTCTCTCTCTCTCTCTCTCTCTCTCTCTCTCTCTCTATCTCTCTCTATCTCTCTATATCTCTCTATATATCTCTATATCTCTCTATATCTCTCTATATCTCTCTATATCTCTCTATATCTCTCTATATCTCTATATGTCTCTCTATGTCTCTATATGTCTCTATATGTCTCTTTATGTCTATCTATGTCTATCTATGTCTCTCTATGTCTCTCCATGTCTCTCTATGTCTCTCTATGTCTCTCTATATCTCTCTATGTCTCTCTATGTCTCTCTATGTCTCTCTATGTCTCTCTATGTCTCTCTATGTCTCTATATGTCTCTCTATGTCTCCCTATGTCTCTCTATGTCTCTCTATGTCTCTCTATGTCTCTCTATGTCTCTCTATGTCTCTATATGTCTCTATATGTCTCTCTATGTCTCTCTATGTCTCTCTATGTCTCTCTATGTCTCTCTATGTCTCTCTATGTCTCTCTATGTCTCTCTATGTCTCTCTATGTCTCTCTATGTCTCTATATGTCTCTCTATGTCTCTCTATGTCTCTCTATGTCTCTCTATGTCTCTCTATGTCTCTCTATGTCTCTCTATGTCTCTCTATGTCTCTCTATGTCTCTATATGTCTCTCTATGTCTCTCTATGTCTCTCTATGTCTCTCTATGTCTCTCTATGTCTCTTTCTGTCTCTCTCTCTGTCTCTCTCTCTGTCTCTCTCTCTGTCTCTCTCTCTGTCTCTCTCTCTCTGTCTCTCTCTCTGTCTCTCTCTGTCTCTCTCTGTCTCTCTCTGTCTCTCTCTGTCTCTCTCTGTCTCTCTCTATCTCTCTCTATCTCTCTCTATCTCTCTCTCTCTCTCTCTCTCTCTCTCTCTCTCTCTCTCTCTCTCTCTCTCTCTCTCTCTCTCTCTCTCTCTCTCTCTCTCTCTCTCTCTCTCTCTCTCTCTTTCTCTCTCGCTTTTGCTCTCTCTCCCTCTCGCTTTCTCTCCACCTCGCTCTCGTTCTAATTCTCATTCTCACTCTTGCCCTCTGCTCACTCGAAATAGCTCTAACTTCCAAACAATACAGATGCATACCGTATGCATACTGCTAAGCTCGGTTCACATTGCATCCGTTTCAGATTTTACGTCCGTCCGACGTCCGTCTCGAACGGAATGGAAGCAGGTAGAAAATCACGGCACTTGGGTCCACTCCGTCCTGACGGACGTACATTGTGCGTTCCTGGCGCAGTCGTGTCAATTGCTCCACTAGAAATTGGCTTTTGAGGGCGCAGAAAAGAAGAGTGCTTGACGGCAGTTACCTTAAGATTCGTGTAGTATCATGGAGTAAAGTTAGTTGATTGTTGGAGTTATTTACGAATAAAAGTACTTCTCTGCTATCGATCGTACCTAGAATGGATGAGGGATGTCATCAGGGTCGTCAATTTCTGAAAATCATTGTGGTGCTCAATATCCAATATCTACATGAAGGAAATTGGATGGGTAGAGCGTGCTTAGAGACGTGCCGGACCATGGGGATCTTTGCGCCCGCCGTTAAAGCCAGTGGGTTTTGCAAGCATGTTTAAGGCAAGTGCACATTTACGTTAAAGGAGTCCTACGCTATAGTGCATATGTTGTTCAGGTGCTGAAGGCGGGGGCTGGACAGGGGATGCTTCCCGGATGTTTAGTGTTTCAGTTCACTTTACTCCTCTGCAAGATAATGTGTAGGTGAGGTGAGGGAAGGTTGACGAGAAAGCTAATTTTGCCAGGGTGACGGCATTAGCCTACTCTTGTCGAACAACGCCGAGGGATCTTTACCGTGCGGGCAATGATGTAATAGTCCACACCGCCCATCACGCCCAATGATGTAACAGTCCACACCGCCCATCACGCCCAATGATGTAATAGTCCACACCGCCCATCACGCCCAATGATGTAATAGTCCACACCGCCCATCACGCCCAATGATGTAATAGTCCACACCGCCCATCACGGCCAATGATGTAACAGTCCACACCGCCCATCACGCCGGCTGCCGCGCGTTAGTGTTAGTAGTGGTTAGTAGTAGCATGCTTTCATGCAGGGTGTAAAGGTTAGTGCGGTGTTTTGCAGTTCGGCTCATCTACGTCCGTTGTACCTTTGGGTAGCCGTTTCACGTTGTGAATTGTAAGGCAAGTCGGCTCATCGACGTCCGATGGCACCTCTGGGTAATCGTTTTACGTTTTGCTAATGTTAATGCAAGTAGGCTCATCTATGTCCGACGGCACCGCTAGGTCGATATTTATTTCGAATGTGACAGCGAACCAGGTCATGTACGTCCGATGCCATTCGTGGATGGCTATTTACGTTATTGCTATGAGTGTAAGTGCGGGCACGCATTGCGTTCCTTGATGGGCGGATCTGCCCTGCATATTCTGTGTGATGTCTGGTGAACCAAACTGACATTTTGTGGGCTTTATTGTTGTTGCAATTCTTACTTTTGTCTTTGGTATGCTTGACACTCAGCCAATATCATCGATAATGTACTGTTTTCAGCAATTAACATTCCATAAATCGTGGCAACGTTTCAAAATTGATCATCACATTGTTAAATGCAGATGAACTAACTGGCTGGGATGTTGAAGTAGGCCTCAAAAGTTGCATGGCGATTATCATCATCAGTTTTCTTCCTATGTTTATGCTGATTTAGAAACATGAATTGACAGACCGGTGGAAAAACTGGCATATATCCAAAAAACCAGTCAATAAGTCTGCCGGTACTGACCATGCTTTCTGACAGGGCGTTCGGTCCTTGCATTTGCCACCTCTATTTCCGACCCTCAGCACATGACGACATCTCTGGGCAGGTCCCATCTGGTTGGGCGCTTCATTTGACCCATGCCGGGACGTTATCGTTTGTGATGGCTAAAGGATATGGTGACACATGGCGCCGTAAATATCCCGGTCGTTTCGTTGGTGTTGCCGCACGGACGCTCTCTGACAGCGCTGATCTCCAACGCCAGCTGTCGGTGTCGCGGCGCCCAGAAATCAGCACCGACTCGCCGAGGTCGGCCGTCTCACGACCCGCCTTCAGCTGACTGGGGACCCGTCTCACGACCCGCCTCCAGCTGGCTGGGCAGCCGTCTCATGACCCGCCTCCAGATGGCTGGGCAGCCGTCTCACAACCCGCCTCCAGCTGGCTGGGCAGCCGTCTCACGACCCGCCTCCAGCTGGCTGGGCAGCCACACACCCCCGGGCATATCACGACCCGCCTCCAGCTGGCTGGGCAGCCGTCTCACGACCCGCCTCCAGCTGGCTGGGCAGCCATATCACGACCCGCCTCCAGCTGGCTGGGCAGCCGTCTCACGACCCGCCTCCAGCTGGCTGGGCAGCCATATCACGACCCGCCTCCAGCTGGCTGGGCAGCCATATCACGACCCGCCTCCAGCTGGCTGGGCAGCCATATCACGACCCGCCTCCAGCTGGCTGGGCAGCCGTCTCACGACCCGCCTCCAGCTGGCTGGGCAGCCATATCACGACCCGCGTCCAGCTGGCTGGGCAGCCGTCTCACGACCCGCCTCCAGCTGGCTGGGCAGCCATATCACGACCCGCGTCCAGCTGGCGGGCGCCATCAGCGTCCAGCTGGCTGGGCAGCCATATCACGACCCGCCTCCAGTGGCTGGGCAGCCGTCTCACGACCCGCCTCCAGCTGGCTGGGCAGCCAATCACGACCCGCGTCCGCTGGCTGGGCAGCCACCCCTCCAGGGCTGTCACGTGGTGTGGCCTTTTTCGGATGATCAACGGAACTTGCGCGCCCGCACCCGGGTGAATGCTGAGGTTTTAGCGGACCAGTGGTATGGTGCGTGGGAGATGCGGAAAGGGCAGGTGGTATGTTCAAACTGGGAAGGTTGCATAATTACGAGCGAAATATATTGATGGATGATACATTACGTCCTGCGATACCTTCATGCTCTCAACTTTTTAGTCCTCTCCTGTCCTTTAAAAGCTGCAAATTCTCCAGGTAAGGTCCTGGTTGAGAACAAGGGTTTGGAAAACTTATAAGCTTTCCAACCCTTGTTCTCATAAATGAGACCTAAATGAGCTAACCTAAATCATAAATGTTCTCTCTCTCTCTCTTGGTATCAATGCCAATAACCTGAAACAAATACAAGCAGCCATACACATGCAACTGGCTGACACGTGATTTCGAAGGAATTATTGTTGTTGTTGTTATTTAGGTCTTAGGGCGCATCGACAAATTTGATCATTTAGCGCCCGACTTTGAAGGAAAGTATACTTGATTATGACCGCTACAACGGACAAAATATATCGTGGAAAATAAGCGATATATTGATGGCAGTCTCTGAGCTCTTCATAGTGCAAGTGGAGAGAGCTCAGATATGGCCATCAATATATCGTTTATTGTGCAAGTGGTCCGATCTGATTTCCAGTCAGACTGTGCACATGTGCACACTGTGCACAGTATGTACGCTGTGTATATGGTGCACGTACGGTTGCCGTGTGCCATGTGGAAAGGAAAGAGAGTCGTCTGAGATTCCGGTGCGTTCGGCACGTACCATGGCAATTCATTTGGCTGATAAAAAACTGCAGTTGTATTCAGGGATTTTGTGGGGAATTTGTCCAGGAGGTGGAATTACCCCTTCCTCCCTCCCTCCCCCGCTGCGATTAGTTTTCCCAGGAGGTGGGATTATACCCTCCTCTTTTCCTCCCCCCGCTGCGGGGAGTTTGTTCAGGAGGTTGGATTCCCTTCTTCCCTCCTCCCCTGCACTGCTTGCAAAGCTAAAAACCTATGCTGGGAACAAGATGGCATCAACAGTGGGTAAGGTATACATTTTCACCAAAGGGGTGTTTCTCTGAGTGCGCCCATGAAAGCTCAGCGCGCTGAGGAATCCGTGGCTGTCTTGAGTGGTGTACATGAATCCGACACACCCCGCATCCACCAGTTGCATGTACACCACCAGTCGGAGTGGTGCACATGAATCCGACATACCCCGCCTCCACCAGTTGCATGTACACCACCAGTCGGAGTGGTGCACATGAATCCGACACACCTCCCAGTTGTGTACACCACCAGTCGGGTGGTGCACATGAATCACACACCCGCCTCCACCAGTTGCATGTACACCACCAGTCGGAGTGGTGCACATGAATCCGACATACCCCGCCTCCACCAGTTGCATGTACACCACCAGTCGGAGTGGTGCACATGAATCCGACACACCCCGCCTCCACCAGTTGCATGTACACCCCGGGGGTGATCCGAAGCCTTCACCAGTTGCATGTACACCACCAGTCGGAGTGGTGCACATGAATCCGACACACCCCGCCTCCACCAGTTGCATGTACACCACCAGTCGGAGTGGTGTACGTGCATCCGACACACCCAGGCTCCACCAGTTGCATGATGTCGTAATTAAGGCCATCATAGTCCCAATTGGGATCGATGCAACCATGCCTTATTCTAACCCCTCACTATTCACAATCATGAATGCACTCGGACGACTGCAGTCAATAAGCAGCATAAGCAGTACTACTTGTACCTATAAGTAAGTCAGCAGACAGGACACAGCACCACTCTATGTCACGCCCCTGACCTATACCCATAGGTCAGCATCCTCAAACTGCAGCATCGAATTACGGTGCTGCACCTTATGTAGTCTCTGGCGAACAACGATTGTGCTGTCAGATAAGGCACGAGTCCAAGGGGCCAAGGGTGCGGTTGCCCCCACATGGCCCCCATGGGTCTCCGGTGCGGCCCCTTGGCCCGCTCCCTCCACGTGCTGTGGTTCTGCAGTTCCCTCCGCTCGGTAAATTCCTGGAGCTGTGTCTGGACATGAACGCAGGCAGAGTCATAAAGGTCCATAGCTTAATGCAGTCCGCGAGGCTTTCAGATTTCACTTCACACCAGGCAAAATGTATGAAAAGAATATTCAGATGAAATCATTTCCAGGCTGGAAAAAGGCTCCAGTAACCTGTAATGCTGCGACCTGCCCCGCCCCCTACTGCGCCCAGCAACTGCTTTTGACAAACCCAAGGTACCGCTCTTAACACGCGCCCTGGAGGGCCTCTGAAAATTACGCGCACTGGAGGGGGGGACGGATTCCGCCCCCCATAAGATCTCGGCTCCTAGTAAAGCTTGAGGAACGAAATTCGCAGGGTGGATGGGTACGGTAGTGAACTCTATTGTGTACAAATTTCATGACCTTAGATCAATATCTTCAAGGTCAAATGAGGTCAAATTGGCAACATTTTCTGGTTTTGCGTGGCTTGGCTTGTCATCGTTATGGATCGCTGTGATTGTGTTTAAATGCTAAAAAATGGGCATCAATGATGTTTTGGACATTACTAATGATGCAATGCAGATGCTAGACCCAACATTTGACCTCAGGTCACCTATATAGCACCACTTTATCAGGTCAGTTACCTGTTCCAGTTACCGGAACCGTGCCGCCCGCCCGACTGCTCCGTCGGGCAGCTCGGAGCAATCGGCTTCGTGAAGAAAGGAGTGAAGTACATGAATAAAGTATGGAAACGCAATGACAAACAGTACAAATGACAAACAGTAGTGCATTTATGACAACATTCCAGTTGATCATGTTTGGTTCCATTAACCTGTCATGAACTTGACCTGACTTGACCTCGGTGGCCTAACATGACCTTGAAACTATATAGCATATCAATATACATCAAACAAGTCGCTAGTGTTGCCAAGAACACTTCCCTTTTGCGAGTATACGGGAAGCGCATCAGCGCCGATTTTTGTGGTCTGGCGCTGGAATTTTTTTGACTCTAGCGGCCCCTAACTTAAAAAAATGTTCGGCCGATTTCAATTTTTCTTGCTTTAAACGACGCGCCGTTCATTTCTAAGCAGGTACGCAGAAAATCGCGTATATCGACCGGTCAAATCTGCAGTTATTTGCGAAAAACCGGAGGGGTGGGCGGATTTCGCCCCCCCCCCTCCAGTGCGCGTGTTAAAGCCCACATTCTGCCGCCTCTTCGAAATTCTGTCCCTCTCCCACTTCAACGACCGTTTTGAACAAACCCAAGGTGCTGCCATTTCGACCCACACTCTGCCACCCTTTGGGAATGTCGTCCACGCCCCCACCCCCCAGCTCCAGCAGCTATCTTTGGAAATGTCGTCCACGCCCCCACCCCCCAGCTCCAGCAGCTATCTTGTGGAAGCCCATGGAGCCGTCCTTGAGATCCACACTGTGCCACCCTTTGGGAATGTCGTCCACGCCCCCACCCCCCAGCTCCAGCAGCTATCTTGTGGAAGCCCATGGTGCCGTCCTTGATATCCATATTCTGCCGCCCTTTCGACATGCCACCCTGTCCCATCCCCCCAAACCCCCAAACCCGACTGTTCTGGACAAGTCCAAGGTGCCGCCCTTTCGATATACCACTCTGTGCCGTCCCCTCCTCCCCCTCCATTCCAACTGTTTGGGACAAATCCAAGATGCCGACACACAAAGCCAACGTTTCGATTCACATCGTGGCGCAATGTCCTCCCGTAAACCGGTTGAAACATGATCGTGTTGAAGCTAACATGATCGGCACAAGTCAACAGATTTCTCGAAATATTTATGTTTGAGAAGGAAATGTTAGCTTCAAACGTTTCGTCATATGCTGTTCAAGCCTGATTATGTATTTTTGTATTGGAGCAGCTTCGGTATTTCGCTCTCCCCTCTCGGAATAATTTCAAACACTTTTTTTGTACCTCACAGTTCATTTAGGAGATCTGTGAGCCACTAGCTACGTCATCTAGCGCTGGTTTCTGGGACAATGGTCCGTTTCTAATATTTATATATGGCGAGGAGTTTCCTCATTAAAACGAAGGGGCTTACGCAGAGATTCGCTCAATCCATTCAGCTGCACAATGGTGCCTTCTTCAGCGATATGGTGATAGTTGATCGCCAGCCACTCACAGTCGCAAAGTTTCTGCTGAGCGAAGCAGGATACCAATCGATTCAGTGATCTTCCAAGATTTCGAGACCGGCATTTGAACAGAATCCAGGTAGTTATCTTGGCCATGCCAAATACTGTACTTCGGCGCTATTTTCGTCTATTCATTATACAACTAAAACGTGAACTCTTCAGCCTCAGCCACCTTTCTGAAACTGTATCTCGAAGGTGGTCCAGAACCCACCAATGAATGCACTTGATATTACATGATTATATATATATATATATATATATATATATATATATATATATATTTGTATGTAAATATGTATGTTTGTGTGTGTGTGTGGCTGGTCTCCGGCGGCTCGCAGGCTGCAGCGCCTCACCGAAGGGCCCTGCTGGAGTCCCGGACCTGCAGCGCATATGGTCGACCCCACCCATCGCTCTCGCCGGCCCTGGTCTCGCCGCCGTCACAGCTCATCGTCCGACGCCAGGTGCCGCGACGACTCCGCACGTCGTCGCCGGCGCTGTGCGGGGTCGTCGCCGCCGGCGCTGTGTGAGGTCGTCGCCGCCGGCGCTGTGTGAGGTCGTCGCCGTCGGCGCTGTGTGAGGTCGTCGCCGCCGGCGCTGTGCGAGGTTGTCGCCGCCCGCGCTGTGCGGAGTCGTCGCCGCCGGCGCTGTGTGAGGTCGTCGCCGCCGGCGCTGTGCGGAGTCGTCGCCGCCGGCGCTGTGTGAGGTCGTCGCCGCCGGCGCTGTGTGAGGTCGTCGCCGCCGGCGCTGTGTGAGGTCGTCGTCGCCGGCGCTGTGCGGAGTCGTCGCCGCCTGCGCTGTGCGGAGTCGTCGCCGCCGGCGCTGTGTGAGGTCGTCGTCGCCAGCGCTGTGCGGAGTCGTCCCCGCCGGCGCTGTGTGAGGTCGTCGCCGCCGGCGCTGTGTGAGGTCGTCGCCGCCGGCGCTGTGCGGAGTCGTCGCCGCCTGCGCTGTGCGGAGTCGTCGCCGCCGGCGCTGTGTGAGGTCGTCGTCGCCAGCGCTGTGCGGAGTCGTCCCCGCCGGCGCTGTGTGAGGTCGTCGCCGCCGGCGCTGTGTGAGGTCGTCGCCGCCGGCGCTGTGTGAGGTCGTCGTCGCCGGCGCTGTGTGAGGTCGTCGTCGCCGGCGCTGTGCGGAGTCGTCCCCGCCGGCGCTGTGTGAGGTCGTCGTCGCCGGCGCTGTGCGGAGTCGTCGCCGCCGGCGCTGTGTGAGGTCGTCGCCGCCGGCGCTGTGCGGAGTCGTCGCCGCCGGCGCTGTGCGGAGTCGTCGCCGCCGGCGCTGTGTGAGGTCGTCGCCGCCGGCGCTGTGTGAGGTCGTCGCCGCCGGCGCTGTGTGAGGTCGTCGCCGCCGGCGCTGTGTGAGGTCGTCGCCGCCGGCGCTGTGCGGAGTCGTCGCCGCCGGCGCTGTGTGAGGTCGTCGCCGCCGGCGCTGTGTGAGGTCGTCGTCGCCGGCGCTGTGCGGAGTCGTCGCCGTCGGCGCTGTGTGAGGTCGTCGCCGCCGGCGCTGTGCGGAGTCGTCGCCGCCGGCGCTGTGTGAGGTCGTCGCCGCTGGCGCTGTGCGGAGTCGTCGCCGCCGGCGCTGTGTGAGGTCGTCGCCGCCGGCGCTGTGTGAGGTCGTCGCCGCCGGCGCTGTGTGAGGTCGTCGCCGCCGGCGCTGTGTGAGGTCGTCGTCGCCAGACGCCGACGGCCGCACCGCGACAACTTGTCGCGGCGGGATCCAACGTCTAACTGTACAGACCATTTAGACACGGATACCGCACGATAGGGGCTATCCGCGCCGCGACAAGGGATCGGCCAGCTAATAGCCGATCTGATTAGGACGTGGTAGAACAACATGTCTGGAGCCGTCTGACAGCAACGATGAAGTGGGGTTTTAAAATGTTTTGAGCTGTCAGAATGTAATCCCGCCGTGGACTGCGGTATCGGCATCGCTGCGGCCCACACGAGCACCGCGCAGCTGTACAGTGGGCTACATTGTTCTCAGATGATGTCATCAGTCAGCTGAGCCAGTGTCGGAGGGAGGGGGGGGGCTGCTGACGATCTGGGACCACAGCTTCTTTGAGGCGGGGCCGAAGTTGTGATCACCGTCAGCAACCAGCAGGAGCAGTTGCTGGTATGGGTTTTCTCGCACAGTATGTTCAACATCAGGTTCTCAAAGCAACACAAGCCCTAGGCGTGTGCATCCAAAGGTTCGTGCTGAAGGCAGACAGTGAGGTGAAGGCTTCCGCGAGTCTTAAAGATCACAGAGTTCCACGAGTAAGTCTCAATCGTCTTGACATCCGGGTGGGAGTCTTGTGAGTGCAGTGCGTACTCCCCTACTTTTCGACATTATTACCTTAGTTGCCGTATGATCAGGTCGTGTCACATGCTGGGTTACGTTAAAGTGTCACCTCGCAAAACATGCACACCTGAACCCTATCTCGTTCACTAGGTTTGTAATCCACCCATGGTTGTTTCCATGCTGTGCGCTGGCGGCAACTAATTTGTTAGACATTTTATGTCGAAGAAAATGAACCAGAGTACCATTTCTGGCTCTGATATTCTGAGTGTACATATGCTTCTGGGTAGAGGCATGCTGCTCTATGTCTCCAAAAAAAAACTAGAGTCAAGTCGGGACTGACTACCTAGTAAGCTAGTAGTACCGCTATTCTTATTACGACAATTTCAACTAGTGGAGTATCATTAGTATCACACGAAGCGTGCAATTACTCCACCACAAGATTTAGCAATGTCATACCAAGCGTCGTAATACTCTTCAATACGGTGCAATCGCATCCTGTGCCGAGTCGCCCCATTATTATAGATAGTCATTTATGACTCTAAGGAGTAAGATCGGACCTGACTACCTGGGAGTAAAATCGGACCTGACTACCTGGTAGTAACGGTCCTTTTTACGATAACCCCGAAAGTTGGAATAGTGTTATGTGGCGGTGTACCCATCCTAAGCGAATGCCACCTTAAAAGGACAAATATCACTGATGTTTCTCATCGACATAAGCTGCATCGACAACTCATCGACCAAGCCGACTAAAGACCGCATACCTGGACCGATGCTCAGCCTGCTCATTAGGCCAAATGATCGGACGCTGGTAAGATCGGGAGATGGCGATGGGAGAGGGAGAGGTGGAGGGTGTTGTCAGTAGAATCACGTGCCGCCCATCGGGACGGGCCAGAGTCAGGGTGGTCCCCAGTCAGTGTCAATGGAGGGTGCCCCGTGTCGGCAGGTGACTGGCAGATTTGTCCAGCCCGACCTCCGTCAATGCGCCGCCCATCTAGTCGACGTATCGGTCAGCGTCATACCTCACAGTCGCCATCTTACGCCAGCCGACCATTTGCATTGTCATTGACGTGGCTCTCCTCGGCTGAATGTAAAGCATTTGTATTATAATTGTCGGCCAAAGATTGCCAAATGAGCGGCTTGACGCAGAACCATGCTGAACAATGCCAGCCTAGAAAAAGTACATCGCATTGAATCCCAGATACCATAAAAGGGCATCGAAGCTGCAGAGACCACCTCCACCCCGACCCACACCCACACCTCAATTCAGTTCATTAGTCGTAATCTCTTAATTCACAAAGTAATACTTACTTACGTCAAGAAAGTACTAATTCCCGAGGTTGCGAAAACGCATCCCCGTTCTTTGATCACGAAGTCGTATGTCACTGCGACAATTTCTCTCCAGACGAACATCCCAATTCGGCGAGTCCGTAACTGAGAGAGCCGACCGTAACGAAGTCACGTACGTAGTATCAGGCTTCACTGAATCGCAGAACGCCAAGGCAATTGCGGAGTCCGGGCAACAGAGCTGGGCTCGCTGCGGATGGCCTGGCATTGTGAAGCAGGATGTGGTGTGGGTCTCGCTGCGGCTGGCCTGATAATCTGAAGCACGCAATGGTGTGGGGCTCGCTGCGGCCGGTCTGATAATCTGGAGCACGCAATGGTGTGGGGCTCGCTGCGGCCGGTCTGATAATCTGAAGCACGCAATGGTGTGGGACCCGCTGCGACTGGCCTGGTAATCTGGAGCACGCAATGGTGTGGGACCCGCTGCGGCCGGCCTGGTAATCTGGAGCACGCAATGGTGTGGGGCTCGCTGCGACTGGCCTGGTAATCTGGAACATGGTGTTTGCATTGTAAGTCATAAGGAAACCACTCTGCGTGTACCGTGATCTCGGCAGACAGCATCCATGGCATCCACATAGGTGATGGTGTGAAAGTAGGCTTACATCACTGTTGCCAAAGCAAACTATTTGTTTTAGCAACCTTCTATTACACTGGCAATAATGCCGATGCTAGCTATATTCTTCCTCAGTATTCACTGTTGCACAAGAGGCCAAGCTATCCACGGATGCTGACGAGACATCAGTCAGTTGAGAGGACGACAGAAAATTAAACAGCACAAACCAGTGACGAATACAGGATTTGGCCAAGGGGTTCCAGAATTTTAGTACACTCTGGACATTAGTTCACCTTGCCACACTGAGAGTGACATATTTTGCTGACCGGGGGAGGGGGAGTGTGTCCTGAAAACGTCTGGTCCAGTTTACAGGCTGGGTCGTATCGCTGGTGACTGGTGTTCGTCCTCGTGGGTGTCGTCGTGTGGAGACAGTTTGCACCACATTTTCAGATCGATCCAAATCGCTTGACCAAGGTTAATGACATTGTTAGCGTGGTACTGATGTAGAAGTTGTCACACGGGTCACGATGGGTGGAGACGTTTTGTGCCTCGCATATTTGTATGACCAATGGACTGATGATGCAAACGGCAACCGATGGCCAGTGAGTTTTATTGCGGTTAATTTTTTGCACACGAAGGTAACACAAAGGTTACCAGACTGCTCAAGTGAAGGTATATCGACTTCGATAACGCACATTCCGAAAAAAAGAGCATAAATTTGAAACAAAAGCGTCACGAATATATTAATGTGCACGTTTAATCTACAATACGAATGGTCAACTTAAGAACTTGTGGAAGCGTTTGGTTCCGGGTATGAAAGGTTGATTTCGAACAAAAGAGCAAGTCGTGATTTTTGTTCTGTGGAATGTGATACTTGTTTACAATCTCAATAACGCCATGTGGGGTTAAATGGAAGCAAATTGACCCTTTGGATCTGTTGCAGCATTTTACATCTTCACCTTTCTGTCATTTTTGCACCTATATGGAAATATTCATTGAATATGGATGTATGGCAACCAAAATGACCATGATAAATTAGGCGATGCACGAGGTAAAATGCAAACCTACTTAAACCCCGCGGAAGACAATCACCAACGGCGGGCGACAACTAAATCTTCCTTGCTTTAGAATGATATGCTTTATAGCAGAAGATGACGCTTGATATACGCATCAGAAAATATTCAATAAATGGTAGAGAAGTAGACTTCAATAGGGTGGGTTGCCCACTTACCATGAGTATATATATATATATATATATATATATATATATATATATATATATATATATATATATATATATATATATATATATATATATATATATATATATATATATATATATATATATATATATATATATATATATATATATATATATATGTATATATATGTATATATATATATAAGATATTAAATATCCGATGTAATTTTTTACACGATTTTGAAGTAACGTTGTATAAACCCGAAGAGTACTGCCATTTTCGATGGCAAGAGGGAGTGAGGTGGGAATGTACATGCTGATTTTTATATTACGAAATTCTTGGGTGCACCGCTGCTAACCATGCCAAAGTTCTGTTCGTCCAGGTTTACACCTCAGTAAATAATGCCCATGCACCATCATAAAGACCGGAGACGAGTGGTCTAGCGGTAAGATGCCCGTCTCACAATCGAAAGATTGTGGATTCAAAGATACACACAAAGAAAGATTCAAGGATTCGAGCCACCAAAACGATAGTGAACTAACTCCTATGGTGTCTCGATCTCTCTTCAAAGTTGGAGCCTTTCATCCGCCAAAATTAAATTCGGATTTCAACATGCTTCCCAAAGAGCCGTCCACTCTCTTTTTTATCATCACCAATTCTACTATTGCTAGCTTCCACCCCACCCATAATCTCCAGTACTTTTGTCCGAAGTCCTTCCCGTGGCTGTATTGCCATACATTTTCATGAAGATCATTGTTTACACGTATAGCACAATCTGGCATAATAAGGGAAGGACAAGAGTGCTGTCAGGAACAACAGCAATCGCAGCTTGTCCACAGCCCCTAGGTTTACTGCAAAATAAGAAGTTTTAGTGTATTTTATTTAGGGCATGAACCAGTCAGATGATTGATAAGTCACGGATGCGTGCGATGAATAAGGGAACACCATTGGTGTAAACGACTTAAGAATTGTGGTGTTTATGTACCCAGTGTGACGTTTTTATTGCAGCTAGGAGTCCCTCCGTAGAACTGGTGGCCCGTTACGTCGGCCGGGAGCCCTCTTCTTCGACCCGGGCCGTCTCCGTGGTTCGGGGGCCTCTTCCTCGGCCCAAGGCCCGCTCTGTCAGCTCTGGGCCTTTCTCCATCGGTGTGAGGTACCTAGGAAAATGTACCAGCGAATTTCGTCGGCGGATTTTCCGGACGCATGCAATTCCTGTCCACTGGATTATCTAGATAGTGGACATTGTGTGCGCCTCAATTTAACTCGTGATGTTATCGGGAATGTCGTGACGATCAATAAATCATTGACGGGTAAACCAAGAAAGAATCAGAACGGCCATTCAGCCGGCCAAGCCACGCGGCTAGCGGCGGTATTTCAGAGCGAAGTACCGCCGGCACCGGTAGAATGATTCGCTTCGATTCGCCTTGCCGACGACCGCGCCAGCCGCCGCCGATCTCAAAGCGGGAGCGCAGCCCAATCGTATGATGTCGGAGGTGCTGTCCGAATACCAGCAGAGAGTTTTCTTCTTCTCTGTTTCTCTTTCTCTGTTTCTCTCAGTGTACACTGTTTATGTCCGGCATTTCCAGAGACAAACCTTCGCGTGGTGGTGGACGGATTGTCCGTGAATTGTGGACGTCGTCAGTTGGGACGCGCTGGCCTCGCGCTGCAAAATCATTTTCGATATTGACCAATGATGGTGGGTGTTGAAATGCTATGGCTGATACACTGCTGGCAAAATATTATACCACACATGGAATTTAGTGTCCTTGGAGATGCCACTATTATTGCAGGTCTTAGCTAAATTCCATTACGATACTTTACGACTAGACGACGAAAAATCCTTCCATCTAAATCCAGGCATATGAGACAGATATCCAGCTATCTGTCCTGCTATCGATGTATGGCAGGCGAAAGACATGAGCTACGAAAATTACTTGTCAATGAGATAAAACAGCAACCACACCAACAAACACACAAAGCAACAAGCGAACTCGATTCGCGACCTCGTCAATCAGTTAAATTTGGAGTCTTTGTGGATAACCAAGTCTTTGCGATACCCCGTAATTCCTAAAAAGCATAACCGAAGAGTTTTTGTCCGGTACATGTTATACATTTTTTCGAGGTCCGTTCGCAATGTTAAAATATTAAATAGCATACACTTCCGAACATCATCACAATCGTTCACTGCAATGTAGAGAACGGTTTGACCCTCTCTCTCGGGGAGTGATGGTCTTTTTACGCCCCATAAGGGTTTTCCGCGAAAGCGGGAAATCGGCGGCGCGTAGCGCCCAAACATTTCAGCACCTTTTCCTTGATCATTCGTACATATCACATGAAAATGTCAACCCCAGGCCATGCAAGGTCATGACCTTGCTGAGGTCAAAGAGGAACACATCCAGAAATGTTGGCAGATTGATAACTCATGCACATAGGAGATATTTAATTGAAACTCGTTACGTGAGTGAAATGTGGCAGTTTGTGCACAATATATATATCGGACTTTCATATGACGTCAGGTCAGTGACCTCACGTCACAGCCATCTTGGCACATTTTAGCCAATGTTCCTGTTTGTTTGTAACATGCATGTTTTTCGAACACCATCTTAACTGTGTATGCATGCAGAAGTATCGGAAGTTACAGGTCAAATTTTATTGGCCTCCGTCAGGTGGCCTGGGGTCAGGTCACGATAAAGTACGCCATGTGGCCTAAGCCTATTTAGACACTGCTGTTTTGTGGAATACATTTTGTTTGTATGGCCCAATTAGCGTGAAAGCTGCATTTTACGACCTAAATAATCCGAATATGCTGATATAAACTTATATTTATTTGTCCCCAAAACGGCTATTTTGATTTTCAAACTTATCTAACAGTAAAATTAATACAATTTGTGGACCTTATTCGTCGAGGGCTCTCCGATGGTACCTTGCTCGTTTTCTTGCGACGCTTAGTTTGAAGTCAGATGTGGATCTTTCAGGTCCACTCCCCCGAGATGAGATGTGAGGATCTCACTGGAAAGACATTTAAGACACTGGTCTTAAATGACAGAAAGGAAGGGTTAATTCATTCGATACAAATTGATGTGACTCGCATGTCTCATGAGAGTAATTGTCATCGTAGCGTGGCAGAGCAAGCAAACCAATCAAGTTCGCCACGACCCCGAAAGAGATCCGCATCCGCCCGTGTATCATTGTTTTCTGACCTATCATGTTTGATGCGCCGAGTCAGCTGTGTGTTGTAGAACATGTGCTACATCCCCTCCCGACAGAACCCTGGGCAAATGCAAGTATGTTTGACGCTGTTAAGCACGCCTCCCAGCCAAATACTACGTGCAAGCCTACACAGACGTGCAACACACTGGGTAACGCTGCCGCATAAAGCGTCATAATTAGTTCGGACTATCCCAGGCCACATAATGATCGAGAGCACCATGGGATACGAGCAACTAAACCTCAAACCAATTAACAATGGAAAACTCTGGGCGATTGGACACAGCCGAATGAAGTTGGGTATAACGATTTACGGTGGCTCTCGGGGCATTTCCAGCGGAGGGACGGCGTCTCACTTCAGCATGTTTGAAGTGCTCCGCAGTAAGTTGCGGCAGTGTGATTCCCGTACGGGGCCCGTGTATATTGACCATAGTGCTGAGCCCCGTGCGGAGGGGACGGGCATAGATCAAATTAGTACCAATATTTTTGTTTTCATTTACGTATCAATATATTCTGAAACGCTTTGTATTATTTTGTTTCATTCATGTGAAAAAGAATACATGTTTCAGGGTGACCTTAAGATTAAACTAGGAATGCTTTTAATGAACTGGTGACAGCAAAAAGCTAAGTAGAGCTAAGCTAAGATCTGGAGACAACTTTGCGTTCGGTTTTCGTAGTTACTGAACTATGTCAATCATCAATATAAATTATGTCCTACATGTTTACCAACAACACAGAAAATAATTTCTACATGTCACTCGCCATTATTCGTGATGACATAATAAAATCACTTCAGGATAACAAAACTGTTGTATTGCGGGACGACATTCTGCCGTCGCGCATATGACACCACTATCCCGTGTCCCAACAATCGACACCGCCGTCCCGTGTCCCAACAATCGACACCACTACCCCGTGTCCCGACAATCGACACCACTATTCCGTGTCCCAACAATCGACACCACTATCCCGTGTCCCAACAATCGACACCACTATCCCGTGTCCAAACAATCGACACCACTATCCCGTGTCCCAACAATCGACACCACTATCCCGTGTCCCAACAATCGACACCGCCGTCCCGTGTCCCAACAATCGACACCACTATCCCGTGTCCCAACAATCGACACCACTATCCCATGTCCCAACAATCGACACCACTATCCCGTGTCCCAACAATCGACACCACTATCCCGTGTCCCAACAATCGACACCGCCGTCCCGTGTCCCAACAATCGACACCACTATCCCGTGTCCCAACAATCGACACCGCTGTCCCGTGTCCCGACAACTGACATCGTCGTCCCAAGTCCCGACAATCGACACCGCCGTATCGTCTCCCGACAATCGACACCACTATCCCGTGTCCAAACAATCGATACCACTATCCCGTGTCCCGGAAACTGACACCGCCGTCCCGTGTCCGACAATCGACACCGCCGTATCGTCTCCCGACAATCGACACCACTATCCCGTGTCCAAACAATCGACACCGCCGTCCCGTGTCCCGACAATCGACACCGCCGTCCCGTGTCCCAACAATCGACACCGCCTTCCCGTGTCCCGACAATCGACACCGCCGTCCCGTGTCCCGACAATCGACACCGCCGTCCCGTGTCCCAACAATCGACACCACTATCCCGTGTCCAAACAATCGACACCGCCTTATCGTGTCCGACAATCGACACCGCCGTCCCGTGTCCCGACAATCGACACCGCCGTCCCGTGTCCCAACAATCGACACCACTATCCCGTGTCCAAACAATCGACACCGCCTTATCGTGTCCGACAATCGACACCGCCGTCCCGTGTCCCGACAATCGACACCGCCGTCTCATGCCCCGACGATTAACACCTTTAAGCAAAGCCTGTGTGACACCGACCCCGGATATTGGCGTCTGCCACCGCGTCGAATCTCATTGTGCGCTCAGCTCATGCGACGAACCGTCCTGCGCCGAAAGCCCACTCCGCAGGAGCGTGGGGCCACTCGGCTGGATCACGGCTCGGGAGAGTGTGGCCACTCGGTTGGAGCACGGCTCGGGAGAGTGTGGCCACTCGGTTGGAGCACGGCTCGGGAGAGTGTGGCCACTGGCTGGAGCACGGCTCGGGGAGTGTGCCACTCGGCTGGAGCACGGCTCGGGAGAGTGTCGTCACTCGGCTGGAGCACGGCTCGGGAGAATGTCGTCACTCGGCTGGAGCACGGCTCGGGAGAGTGTGGCCACTCGGCTGGAGCACGGCTCGGGAGAGTGTCGTCACTCGGCTGGAGCACGGCTCGGGGAGAGTGTGGCCACTCGGCTGGAGCACGGCTCGGGAGAGTGTCGCCACTCGGCTGGAGCACAGCTCGGGAGAGTGTGGCCACTCGGCTGGAGCACAGCTCGGGAGAGTGTCGTCACTCGACTGGAGCACGGCTCGGGAGAATGTCGTCACTCGGCTGGAGCACAGCTCGGGAGAGTGTCGTCACTCGGCTGGAGCACAGCTCGGGAGAGTGTCGTCACTCGCCTGGAGCACAGCTCGGGAGAGTGTCGTCACTCGCCTGGAGCACAGCTCGGGAGCGTGTCGTCACTCGGCTGGAGCACGGCTCGGGAGAGTGTGGCCACTCGGCTGGGGCATAGCTCGGGAGCGTGTCGTCACTCGGCTGGAGCACGGCTCGGGAGAGTGTGGCCACTCGGCTGGAGCATAGCTCGGGAGAGTGTCGTCACTCGGCTGGAGCACGGCTCGGGAGAGTGTGGCCACTCGGCTGGGGCATAGCTCGGGAGAGTGTGGTAACTCGGCTGGGGCACAGCTCGGGAGAGTGTGGTAACTCGGCTGGGGCATAGCTCGGGAGAGTGTGGTAACTCGGCTCGGCAGCAGGCATGATTCCGCCCTGCGTGATTGGGACACGGTCGCAGCGCAGATTTAATGTCTCGAATCCCAACGGATGGCGGCGTTATTAAGCTGGGAATCGCTTCGGGAAGAGGGTACGGAGATCGGAGGCAGGTCACCCGGGATGCAGGGAGCATGGCACTGAGCTTCAACCAGGAGTAAAGCTTACCACCGAGGACTTTGAACTGACGAGTTCTGGGAGCACTAGCTCAGTGGGCTCTGCAACTCGCGCACACATGCCACGATGAGATACAGCAAGTCCCGCAATGTTCACAGAACACAACTGTTTCGTATTGAGTCATTCCACGCCAACGCAATGCCATGCCAATCCAAGCATGTCGGTTTGGTCCTGAAGGTCACATACAAGCAGAGACTGATCAGCACTGGTGAGGAACAGAGCAACAGGAAATCATTCGGGAAATAATTACGAACAGATCAATACGAGCAGACCCCTGTGAAGTTTCTCTAAATTCTAGCGCAACGCAATATCCGCACAAAGTACGATGAGCAGTGGGTATGGCTTCTGCTTTTGAAGTGCATTTTGATGTCTCATAAGCGCCACTCATTGAATTGCTTCCAGGCTGCCTTCCTTGATGGTCGCTGACAATTTTGCTCGCAATAATCAGGGCCCTGTATTCTGCAGAACATTGGCTATCATTGGAGATATCTTACTCGTAGACAGAATACTGCAGTACCACAATTGGTGTTCGTAAAAAGACATTCAGGGGTGGAACGGGTCTTATAAACGCTCGGAAAGGCACCATCCAACACAACTTTGTTCCTCAATACTCAGCAACGATGCATATAAACAAATTTGTTCCTTATGACATTAAGCATCTGCTGATGGCAACATTCGCAGCAACATTTGGAAGTAAAACTCAGTCATAAAACAGCTCCAAGATTCAAGAAAGTGGACCCATCTGGATTACTCAAGCTTTTCAGATATCTGGAACTGGATGGGTCCTGACACCGGACACCGTACAGTACTCACATGTGATTCAAAGTTACGCAAGAACTGCACACAGTCGCCATGAAGGGAGGGGAGTGGGGCGTCGGTAGCTCCTTGGTTAAGTTGAGCGTCTAGCAGGCCGGAGGTACGAGGTTCGATTCCCCGCGGCGCCCGCCCTTCCTGCCAGGGTGAGAGGGAGGTGACGCCATGTGGCCTCAGCTGCTGAGTGCGTCGTAAAGTGACAACCACCACCACCTCTACATGAAAAGGGCGGTGGTGCGCACAGGAGCACCCTACTCAAATCCAGTGTTGTACATTCAAATGTAAATAAGCATTTTTCACCTTAGCTTCCGGTGGCGCTATTCACTTTCTCTAACTCTATATTTTTACCCATGATTTTAAGTCCATTTGCTAGCTCGGCTAATCAGCAAATTTGCAATTTAGACATTCGCCTGATTTGTTGTGGAAGTAAGCGCGATTTCTACTTTACAATTAGCTAAATTCCTCGATATTTTCACATAAGTAGTGTTTGTTTGGCCTGATTGCATGAGCTGGTTGGCGGAGAATAAGTCTCGCACCGTTCGTAAATTGGCATCGGTAAATTTCATCGTCCATTACATGCTAATTATAGTCTACTTCCGGAGCCCTCCAGAAACGTTCAGTTTCAGGCTTCCCCGTTGTTTTCGTTTCTTATATCTCCAGTCACCGCACACTGAGTCTTCGCTTGCGATGCGCGCCACCCCTTCAGCCCACTACGCTAAGTGACATCCCGCGAGACAAAGTTTGCACAACTTACGTGACACCGGTGAAGCTTGTTGTTCACTGACGCACAACGCCTCAAAGCATAGCCGGACCGCCCTGGAGACGGAGCAGAACGGGATGCTGTGCGACCGGACCCTGGATACGGAGCCGAACGGGGTGCTGTGCGACCGGACCCTGGATACGGAGCCGAACGGGGTGCTGTGCCACGCAGGGGTCGACAAGCTTGGACGTTGGCTGACGTACTGACGTGAAGGAGACTCCCGGACGTTCCGAGTCATGCTTCGACAGACATCCAGTCAAACGGTGTGTGGAGGAAACACGCTTTACGGTATTGCATTGAAGGCCGCGGCGCGAGTCCATCACTTAGTCGAATCGGGTTTTTGACTTGTACCACAGTCCACAAGGGACGAAAGACGCGATATACCGGGCATATAATGGAATATGCAATCTAACTACATGCAATTAGCTTACATTTCAGCTTGCATGGAACACGTTCCTCATCAATGCACATGGTTACCACTGCCCGAAGTGTGATTAATTCTTAAATAGAAGAGCTTCACTTTAGTAAAGCAAGCAATTGCTGCTTGCAGTGCGTCACTAGTCACGAAAAAGCCTACACGGGGAAAATATCGTACATTTTTTAGCATCGCGTGCACTATTCAACATTTCAGAAATTAAAGTTGACAATCAGAAACGGTACCAAAGGATGAGATTGCACCCACTGGATTTACTAACTGAACCGCGAAATACTCATTATACATTTTATCCGATTTCGCTTTCCTGGCCTTCGCACAACCGAGTTTCTATTTTAGCTGCAGAACTCAGCGTGATTAAGATCAAAAGGAGCGACGACGCGATGACGGCTCACGGTGCAAGCTGAATCATATGTGACAGAGCTGCTGCAGTCACTGAGCTGACAGCTGTCTGTCTGTGTTTACGTGTTTTCCTTGTTTGACTTGTCGATGTTTTCCGAGAAGGTATTCCTGTCAGCTGTCTCCTGGGACTAAACATTTAAAGTTCGCGGATAACTCCAGCACTTGGCAACCCGATCACCTCCTGTCACCCTGCTCTGTGTCGGTAGTACAAGTGCCGCATATGCAATACGCCGATTCAGTGTGTCTGTGTGGAACAGTTGCGTGTTCCACGATTTCTGGATTATGTATTCGCAATAGCCTTCCGCGGTGTATATACGGACAATAAACTGTAGAAATGGTTACCCAGCAAGGTGTATCACGTATTGCACAAGAAATGCTTCCACACTTATCTTTATATGCCTGCATTTCATAGAAAGCCATATATACCGGCCAAGTGTACGTGTATTTTCCGGCTCTCCCCGCGAGAGAAGGCTACACAGGACGACAAAACATGCCTCAATAATTGGCGTACCGACACGTATATTATAAATGTAAGGTCACTAATATTATTATAAGTAGCCTAAGTGATTGAACTGCAGAAGATGTGGCACTTCTCCCTAGATATGAGCTGCTGGGCCAGAAACGCTCCGCCCCCAGCGCCGCCACACTTCCCATCTGCTTTATTTCGCACCTTGAAAGGACTGCCGTTGTTTTTAGTTCATTAACGCAACCTGTTTCTTCACGTGGGATCAATTTCCAAGTGCCACGTCGTTATAGCTGGTGTACCACAGTGCATTTTAATGGCAATGTACTCCAGTCAAGTTGCATGTGCATCTACGGACACCAGCGCAATATACTCACCTCTACTGATCCCAATCATCACGCCCCTCAATACATCCGTATGTAAACTTTCCACCAGGCTAACCAGTGACCATTGGTTCTCACCACCGACCGCAGTCCAGACAGACCGGCCTGCCGCTCGCACTGTATTCGACTGCCCCTCGATACACGGCCCCACCACGCCCTTCGGCCCATGTCAGCGCCCCAGGCCACAGCAGATAGGTCATCGCCAAATGGCGGCGGCAGAAAGGCGATTCGAGGAGTCGCAGCACTAACTCCGTACATTGGATGCTAACGCAGTTGTTGTTGGACGGGAAACTCCCACAGATAATATTCCCACATTCAGTATCCAATCTACAGACACCAGTAAGATCACTGCACTCCTGTTTGCCTTGCACACTTCATTCTTGAGTACCTGCACCATAGAAGCTGCTGCAACTGCTATCTCTATCTTGGGCGCTGTAGCAGCTACTACGTGCACCACAGCTGTCGCCTGTATTCCACACGCTAATGCACCTGTTGCCACAATCTGTTGCCACAAACGCTGCTGCAGCTTCTATCTGCAGCTCAGCGGATGCTGTAGCTGTTTCTGCATCTCAGCGGATGCTGCAGCTGTTATCTGAACCTCAATCGATGCTGAAGCTGCTACCTGTATCTCAGCGGATGCTGCAACTGTTACCTGGACCTCAGCGGATGCTGCAGCTGCTACTGCGTCTGATACGCTGTTGTGCTATTAGATGTTTCTTAGACGTTGTTGCAGTTGGTGCCTATACCTTAGACGCCATGACAGCCGTAGCATGACCACTTCAACTCTCCTCTAACCGCAGCAATTATTCGAAAGACGTCGGCAGGTGCTATTGGTGCGTTTCAAGTGAAAATGCTCTAACGAATCGCTGTGCCTGCGACCTTTGTTGTGGTACGTTTCCAGTGAAGAAAGACCCTGACGGATGACCGTACCCGCGATGTTTGCTGTGGTACGTTTCCAATGAAAACCCTTGACGGATGACTGTACCTGCGACATTTGCTGCGGTACGCTTCCAGTGAAGACCCCCTGACGGATGACTGTACCTGCGATGTTTGCTGTGGTACGTCAGTGATGACCCCCTGACGGATGACCGTACCTGCGACGTTTGTTGTGGTACGTTTCCAGTAAAGACCCACCCCCCCTGACGGATGACCGTACCTGCGACATTTGCTGTGGTACGTTGCCAGTGCAGACCCCCCTGACGGATGACCGTACCTGCGATGTTTGCTGTGGTACGTTTCCAGTGCAGACCCCCTGACGGATGGCCGTACCTGCGACGTTTGCTGCGGTACGTTTCCAGTGCAGACCCCCTGACGGATGACTGTACCTGCGACGTTTGCTGCGGTACATTTCCAGTGCAGACCCCCTGACGGATGGCCGTACCTGCGACGTTTGCTGCGGTACGTTTCCAGTGCAGACCCCCTGACGGATGACCGTACCTGCGACGTTTGCTGCGGTACGTTTCCAGTGCAGACCCCCTGACGGATGACTGTACCTGCGACATCTCAAGTGGAGCACCAGGCCGCTGTTTACGCTATATATATATACGGTGGCGGGAGAACAGGGTGGCCGTACCACACCAGCCAATGGTAACAAACCGTGCAGCGTGCACTAATGATGGCCATCACTGACACCGTCCCGGCATTTGATTAAAATGTGCGAACAGAGCCTAAGCTGCAGCCATACAGCCTGCAGCTGTATGGCTGCAGTGACAATAACGTGGGCTGCCTGCAGTCGCGGTGTAGGTGAGTAATGAGGTCAGCGACACCTGAGGGATGCACAGGGTGTGATCGAGAGCAGCCAGTGGACAAATAGAGGGGAGGGAGCAGTCAGTGGACAAAGGGATGGGGAGGGGCAGCCAGTGGACAAAGGGATGGGGCGGGGCAGTCGGTGGACAAACGGAGTGGGAGGGGGCAGTTAGTGGACAAAGGGAGGGGAGGGGCAGCCAGTGGACAAATGGAGGGGAGGGAGCAGTCAGTGGACAAAGGGATGGGGCGGGGCAGTCAGTGGACAAACGGAGGGGGAGGGGGCAGTTAGTGGACAAAGGGAGGGGAGGGGCAGCCAGTGGACAAAGGGAGGGGAGGGGCAGCCAGTGGACAAAGGGATTGGGCGGGGCAGTCAGTGGACAAACGGAGTGGGAGGGGGCAGTTAGTGGACAAAGGGAGGGGAGGGGCAGTCAGTGGGGAAAGGGATGGGGAGGGGGAAACTAGCGAAGCTTATTTCGTATGTCAAAATGGGTCAAAGGTACTTCATAACATTGCATGGTCTCCGCGTTCGTGCCATTGTGCAACTTGTATTTACTCCTGCACTTTGTATTTTGTCAATCGCTGCAAACAACTTCATAATATATATCTTACCATCAAGAAAAGTTAATTCCCTATGCATCAACCCTTGTTTATTATTGTGCTAACAATGCAGCAGGTCAGTCGGATGCTCCTAATGATTGCTAGTCTTCGTGCTAACCATCGACATCTTCGGGGTACCGTGAAAATGTAAAGTGAACAAATCTGAACATTGCGTGGGCAGCGAAACTCCGTCCGATGGTGTCCGCTCTCTTCTCCTCACAAACAGACCACCACAATCTCGTTTTGCTCAGTTCTTATCTCAACCACAGATAAACGTACTCCGTGCCTCATCGTATTTCCTTCTTACCTCACATTATTTCTTGAACATAATTAAAACAATACAAACCAAAGCTATGTGCCAAATAACTAAACCGACTACAGAGACTTGCGTTTGGCCGACAGACGATTATCAGCTAAGCTGGGCAGAGATACGGGTCAAGGCCACACCGGCCTCAGTGCTCGTCAGTCGGCGCGGCGTGCTGCCACACTCACAATTACCCCGTAATGGTGCGCCATTCGGCCCCGGAACGCTGAGCCGCTATCGTCGCCGCTCAATGCCACCGTTAAGCTCTGCCATGGAAGCCACGTGTGTGCGGTCGCCAGGCCCACCAAACGGTCGCCAGGCCCATCAAACGGCCGCCAGGCCCACCAAACGGCCGCCAGGCCCACCAAACGGCCGCCAGGCCCACCAAACGGTCGCCAGGCCCACCAAACGGTCGCCAGGCCCACCAAACGGTCGCCAGGCCCACCAAACTGCCGCAGACGGCGACAGTTCGGCCATCTGATGACTAACTCGAGGCTGCCGGCCATCAGACAGGCTCCATCTCACGTACAGGGTCCGTTCGAGTAAAATTGAACAGCCGCACTGGTTTACTGTGGGGGCAGTGGGGAAGCTGACCCCAACGTCCCCGCTGTAAACTTTGTAGCCTCTTCCGTAAGTTCAAACAGTGACTTCGGTGCATATTTTCCTCTCCTCCTTCACCGTCCGTTCCAGTGCCGACGGCCGCTCCGGCGACTCGCGGCATATCTGGCATATCTAGGCGGCATAGTAGGCATATCTGGCATATCTAGGCGGCATAGTAGGCATATCTGGCATATCTAGGCGGCATAGTAGGCATATCTGGCATTAATATCTAGGCGGCATAGTAGGCATATCTGGCATATCTAGGCGGCATAGTAGGCATATCTGGCATATCTAGGCGGCATAGTAGGCATATCTGGCATATCTAGGCGGCATAGTAGGCATATCTGGCATATCTAGGCGGCATAGTAGGCATATCTGGGGTATATGTTTGGCCGTCTGAAGGACGCCTGAAAACAAAGGTGAAGATCGTTGAAGGACGCCTGACAAGATATCAGCTAAACTGTGCTGTGCATATATTCGAAATCTCAAAAATTAATTGTCAGATGTTTATCCTCAATGTACACGCTTGTTTTACGATTGGTGAATATATCATTTTCAGTAATTCGAGGTCTAAAATTAGTGCAGTCGAAGTTTTGTCATATTCTATGGATTTACTTCGGCATATCATTTACATAGCATCTATATCGACGAATCTTTCTTCACAGAATATGCATTTCCTATTGCATCCCGAACGTCAATAGTAACCGAACGATTTTCTACTTGGCGTAGAGCAGAGGTTGGCCGCCAAGGGCGGATCCAGCTGGTCGGCTTGGGGATTGCTAGCTTGTGACAAGCCACCAGTCATACGAGCCCAAGTCAGCAAAACCTCATCAAAAACGAAACAGTCCTCGAATTTAAGTCACAATATTTTGACGTTCAGAAAAATCAACCAATTCTAGTTCTATTTTCACACTATTTTCTATTATCGCCAGTTGTATTTTCCAGTGGTAAACAATCAAGGAGGCACGACCTGGCTGTGCCACCTTTGCTTTAGTCACGCATGAGTGCCTACGGCGGAGGCGGAAAGAAGAGCGCGAGTCACAGGAGCTGAACATTTTGACGCCGTCATTAACTAACATGGGCCCGGTGCTTATGTAAGTATGGTCTGTCTGACTGATCAGCCTTGGCGGGGGTGCTCCGCTTACGCTGGGTGGCTGGCGCGCGGGGCGCTTCGCGGGCAATACCCAGCTGGTCCGTGGTCCTCGACAGGCTCCGGTCGGGTTGGCTGAGGCGTGGTACGCTGCGCGAGCACTACCCAACTGGTCGGTTGTCCGGGCTGATTTCGGCTGATTTGCTCTAAAGCAATGAGTGTGTCCAGGTTGATCTCGTATTAAATATAGTCTTCGTGAAAGTAAAAGATGTTGTATCGAGCCAGCCACAGTCCCAGCTCATGATCGCTCCTTTTCAGCTCCGTCGAGCGACTTCAAGTTCTGCTTGTGTGGTAATGGCCATGTGCTTAGGAATTCTTATTCTCCCCCCCCCCCTAGTCGCAGTTGTGTGGGGAGTGGCGTGACCGAGATGACACTCCCTGGATCCGCCCTTGATGGTGGTGTGCGCTATTGGGAAAGGACGGTGTGGCAATATGCCATATTAAGAAGGGACATTCTCTGTTATCCGGCCCATGCAACTTTGGATTCACAGCGATTGCTACGATGAAAGCTACCAGAAAGTTACCATACAAAACTATCAAAATATTGATTTAGGTCAGTGTCAAGCCGCATGGAGTTCAAGGAGTGCTACTCACACATATACCACAAATGGTGACTGCGAACTGATTAGGAGATATATCGGTGACTGTCCGCTGTGATCTCTGTCGCCCCAGGGTATCTCCGCCAGCCGTGGTTGCCCGCATTTCATTAGCAAATGATTAATCACGCAGTCCAGAATTGAGTGGTGTTTACGGTTTACCAAAATTAGACGCGCTAATTAAACCCACCCTCTCACTTTCAATTAGTGGCGGTCTGTGTACGTGGCCGGCCGGGCCGAGCCACGCGCAAGACCCACATGCCAGGCCACATACCGCGCGCCAGTCGACACGTGTGGCGGTCTGTGTACGTGGCCGGCCGGGCCGAGCCACGCGCAAGACCCACATGCCAGGCCACATACCGCGTGGCAGTCGGCACGTGTGGCGGTCTGTGTACGTGGCCGGCCGGGCCGAGCCACGCGCCAGACCCACATTCCAGGCCACATACCGCGCGCCAGTCGGCACGTGTGGCGGTCTGTGTACGTGGCCGGCCGGGCCGAGCCACGCGCAAGACCCACATGCCAGGCCACATACCGCGTGGCAGTCGGCACTGTGGCGGTCTGTGTACGTGGCCGGCCGGGCCGAGCCACGCGCAAGACCCACATGCCAGGCCACATACCGCGTGGCAGTCGGCACGTGTGGCGGTCTGTGTACGTGGCCGGCCGGGCCGAGCCACGCGCAAGACCCACATGCCAGGCCACATACCGCGTGGCAGTCGGCACGTGTGGCGGTCTGTGTACGTGGCCGGCCGGGCCGAGCCACGCGCAAGACCCACATGCCAGGCCACATACCGCGTGGCAGTCGGCACGTGTGGCGGTCTGTGTACGTGGCCGGCCGGGCCGAGCCACGCGCAAGACCCACATGCCAGGCCACATACCGCGTGGCAGTCGGCACGTGTGGCGGTCTGTGTACGTGGCCGGCCGGGCCGAGCCACGCGCCAGACCCACATTCCAGGCCACATACCGCGCGCCAGTCGACACGTGTGGCGGTCTTGATCACGTGGCCGGCCGGGCCGAGCCACGCGCCAGACCCACATGCCAGGCCACATACCGCGCGCCAGTCGGCACGTGTGGCGGTCTGTGTACGTGGCCGGCCTGGCCGAGCCACGCGCAAGACCCACATGCCAGGCCACATACCGCGCGCCAGTCGGCACGTGTGGCGGTCTTGATCACGTGGCCGGCCGGGCCGAGCCACGCGCAAGACCCACATGCCAGGCCACATACCGCGCGCCAGTCGGCACGTGTGGCGGTCTGTGTACGTGGCCGGCCGGGCCGAGCCACGCGCAAGACCCACATGCCAGGCCACATACCGCGCGGCAGTCGGCACGTGTGGCGGTCTGTGTACGTGGCCGGCCGGGCCGAGCCACGCGCAAGACCCACATGCCAGGCCACATACCGCGCGGCAGTCGGCACGTGTGGCGGTCTTGATCACGTGGCAGCAACCCATCGTCAGCGCAGCAGCAGCGGAGCAGCGTTCGTGCGCTAGTGCCGGGAATTGTTGGGATGGTCAAGCCAAATGGGCTAAAAGAAAAGAATGCGGGGTAGGCTTGGTGGCAAAGTTGAGTTGAAGAGTTCGAGCTGCACTCGCCCGGAGAGTTCACATGCAAGCTGCACCAAGCATAGTGGAGAACAATGCACTTCGGAGCGTATGCTTAGTTTGAAACCGGAACAATATGCACTATGGCTGGGACGTGACAATTTGAAGTAACGCTGTTGCCAAAAGTGCATGCTGAATAATTCTTGGCAGCATTAAAATGGGTGCAATTTTATTTCGAGTGCATGCATCTCGGTAATGAAAATCTGGAAAAACCAGAGTCGTTTGGCATAATGATTATGGGTTTGCACAACATACCAGCCGGATGGCTTGGATGCACATACATTTTCAACATACCTTGATTCGAATATGTAACGCCAGTCCATATGAAATCCATAAGCTATCTTATTTAATGTGCAGCTCAATATTCACACAACAAACTTCTAGGCCTGATTGAACACTACAAACAGAAGCTGCAAGATTCCCGGAACCACAGCATTCAAGTAAAGTTTTGCATCATGTTTCATGCATGCATATTTCTTCAGAAGAATCCAGGCCGGTACTCTACCAGCCGTTTAGTAATCCGTCGAGCAAACTTAGCTAAAGTTGAACAATCTTTGGGTACTTCGTCCGCTCACCACGGCAGAGATAGTCTGGTCTACGATAATTAATATCGATTGATACACTCAGGTCAGTAGCTACTGGTGCTGGTAGCATGAATGATACCATTATATCAACCGTAACTGAATGGACGCATTGTGATTGTAATATGAAGTCCACAACAGGGTTAATTTCTAGCTGGCCGACATTGCTTTTGTTCCGCTTCCAGGGTCTAAGTAATTTTGACTGGATGGGAGCAGCGCCTACTGGTGGCCGAGGGACCATCATCCGAAACCAGACTCCGCCCCCCACCACCCGCCCTCAGTACTAACCCCATTGGTGACCGAGGGACCATCATCCGAGACAACCAGACTCCGCCCCCCCCCCCGCCCCCCGCACTCAGTACTAAGCCCATTGGTGACCGAGGGACCATCATCGAAGACAACCAGACTCGGTCTCCCCCCCCACCCCACCACCCGCCCTCAGTACTAAGCCCATTGGTGACCGAGGGACCATCATCCGAGACAACCAGACTCCGCCCACCCCCCGCCCTCAGTACTAAGCCCATTGATGACCGAGGGACAATCATCCGAGACAACCAGACTCCGCCCCCCCCCGCCCTCACTACTAAGCCCATTGGTGACCGAGGGACCATCATCCGAGACAACCAGACTCCAACAAACAAGTTTGTTCAAATGCGTTTTTCGGTGGATATTTGGTGTTGTCTATTACACGGACACCATAATTTCGTATCGAAAGTTGCTTTTTGCGAGAACAATACTTAATAAACATTGTATACATTATATATATATACATATATATATATATATATATATATATATATATATATATATATATATATATATATATATATATATATATATATACATATAGGGAGAGTGGGGTAAGATGCCCAGGGTTTAGGGAACTTGGCATTGTGACCAAATTAACCCCCAAATCCTGGATCTCTGAATGTCAACCCGAAGCCCCATCATTTTTATATCCACTGGAATGCACTGGATCACTGAGACTTGTCTCGTTTTGTCATTGTTGAGATTTTACCAGAGGCATGCAAAAGGGCGTCTTACCCCATGTGGTGGCTAAGATGCCCCATGGGTATGGGTAAGATGCCCCTGCCCTGGGCATCTTTCCCCATTGCCATAAAATGCAAACTTTATCGTTCATGATTTCGTAGGCACTTCAACCGGCAGACGCATTCCTTCCCCTCACTGAAAAAATCAACCAAACGTTCATGTTTTATTCTGAGTTTTCGAAAAAGAAACGCTTTGGTACCGAAATCACCAGCCACCCGTGAATTCTTCTTAAGGTAGAATTCCACCAGGCTGGTGCCAACACATCACCATAGGGCATAGCATGCTTTCACAAGTTTCAATTCAACTTAAAACATACGCTGACCGCACAGATCAAATGTATTAGCGGCACAGGTCACAAATGTAGCCACCATCGCCGTTAGCTTGTACGTCGGTACAGAGCACACAGGCCCAGCCTTGGCAGGCTGCGCACTGAATCCACTCTTCACACGACATGATAAATATCATGCCACAGATAATGCACCTGATGTCATCTGGTTCTTGCGGCGTTGCAGATTTGCCAGCTTGTTGTTTTTTCTTTTGCGATCCTGGCTTTGTCTGTCTTGTCCCCTTCTTTTTAGCTGCCTCTACTTTTTCTTTTCCCTTCTTCATTTTTCTTTCTTCAAGCATTTTCTTGTTGGGAGACGACGTGATTACTGTGGCTTGTTCAGCCCGACGAGATCTCTTTCTCTTTTCCGCTCGCGGAGTGGTGCATAACATATCTAGAATGCTGGTTGGTGACTGCTGCGCGCTCTCCTCGAGACCGGCAGCTGTGGCACTGGCCCGCAGGCTGCGCGGTTCCCGCAACGTTCTCATGGCACCGGCAGCTGTCGCTGAGCCCGACTGCCGTTCCTGAGACGGCTGCACTACGTTCTCATCGAGACCGGCAGCTGTGGCGCTCGAGCCCGCAGACTCCGGCGCCGGTTCCTGAGACGACTGCAGTACGCTCTCGTCGAGACCGGCAGCGTGGGCCGCCCGCACTCGTGGTTCCTGAGATGACTGCACATCGAGACCGGCAGCTGTGGCGCTCGAGCCCGCAGACTCCGGCGCCGGTTCCTGAGACGGCTGCACTACGTTCTCATCGAGACCGGCAGCCGTGGCGCTCGAGCCCGCAGACTCCGGCGCCGGTTCCTGAGACGACTGCAGCACGCTCTCGTCGAGACCGGCAGCTGTGGCGCTCGAGCCCGCAGTCTCCGGCGCCGGTTTTTGAGACGACTGTAGCGCGCTCCCGTTGAGACCGGCGGGGGAATCGGGAGTCTCCTCCTCAGTCATCCGTGCGGGTGCAAAATCATCCTCGGTGAAAACCATGTCACAGGGCCATATTCCTGAGGCTTTAAATCCATTGATCGCCCGCTCCATGGTAGCAGATCTGGAGTAGGCAGTGCTGAAGATCTGAGCCAGCTCGTACTCGGTCACACGCCTACCTGGATGGGCACGCATCCAGGTGTCCACCGCGTTGTTGTACGCGCTCTTGAGGGACTTGAATACCGCCACATCTAGCGGCTGTATTCTATGAGTAGAATGCGGCGGCAGTGTGATGATTGTCACGCCGTTTTCCCGAGCCATGTCGACGACCTCGAGCGACTTATGGCTGTGATGGCCATCGAGGATGATCACGTGTTTGTCCTGCATTGAGGGCTTCACCACCGCCAGGAAATGGTGGAACCACGTGAGGAAAACCTCCTGATCGGTCCATCCAGACTTAGTGCACGTTCCCACCGAGCCTGGCGGCGCACCGTTCATCAGGCTTTGAACCATCTTCATCCTGCCGAAGACGAAGACTGGAGGTAAGTACAATCCAGCCGCGTTGACTGCGCACAGAACAGTGACAGTCTTGCCGCGCTCTCCGCTTGTGATTTTCCCGACTCTTTTAACGCCTTTGGGAGCAACGATCTTCCCTGGAGTTTGTACGTTGGTCACCTCAGTTTCATCCATATTCCATACTTTCATGGGCCCGTAGTCGCCTCCGTCGAGAACTGATTCGTATGCGTCGAAGAACTTCTTGACCTGAGGTCGGTTGAATCCGACGGCTCGGGATAGGCTTGTGGCTTCTGGGCTCCTGATTGACAGGCTTGGGTGGCGACGCAAAAATCCGTAAAGCCAGTCTTTCCCAGCAATCCTGTGCTCTTTGTCGAACCGCACTTCATGTCCATCTTCTCTGCGAACTCGTAGGCTAGACGCCGTACGTCCAGTGCTGTGAGCCCAAAAAGAAGTTTCTCCATTTCTTTGATCTTTTGTACGAGTTGTTCCTCCATTTCCTTTGGAATGTCTGTAGACCTTCCCAGACTTCCCGGGACCAGCACCTTCTTGTCTCGGTGGCGACGCAGTGTTTTTCTGGATATCTTGTACATTTTGGAGACCTTATGCAGGGAAGATCCACTACGTATGGCTTGAAGTGCTTGTTTGAGACTCTCTTGGCCATAGGAGCCTCGGTCCGAGGTCCTGGTTCTGGTTCGTGCCATGTTACGTGACCCTGAAAATGATATCGGAATTAGAAAATTGTTGGTGGAAATTGATACAAACTGATTAGGGTTGTGGCAAGGTATTATCTGATGGTGTCTGCCAAGGACGCATGAACCGGGGGTGGTGAGGGGAACAGGAAGGGCAAAGCCTCCCCCCCCCCCCCCCCAACCAACTTTAGTGATTTTTAACATTGACCCTATGGCGTTGACTGGAAATAGTCTGCCAAAAAATAGTTGTTTGGCCCCCAACTTTGAAACAGTTCCGGCGCCGCTGGTGTTTGCTGCACATATTGGAACAAACTGGAAATACTTTGGCAAGCTTTGAAATAATGTGCAAGGGTGATGCTCTTCGCTAGGTACAAATATTTTCACACGGTCTGGCGAAATTTGGTGCATATAAATTTGTATTATAGTATTCGGGTAAAGTCAGTATTATTATCTTGATTAATTGACTGGGTAGATCTGTTATTATCTGGGTATTATCTGTTATAGATATGGGTAGATCGATTAATACAGACACTTTCACATTTAGGTAAGTATGTCATCTACGAATGACCAAGGTCGTAACAAGCAGGGAGGGGATGGCATTCAAGCTACCAATTTGGAAAGGCCTGACACCAAAAATGTATAGATGTTACCCGACACGAAAAATGTACGTGGTAAATTTCAGACCGCAGCTTCCCAATACCTTGTGGGTTACCCCTCCCCCCCCTTCACGAACACTTTCAATCGTTCGTACGTCCCCGAGGGTGACAAAAGAAATATATAAAAACATATTCGAGGTATGAAAGCTAATTAGCTACATATTAAAACATGAATGTGTCATTCGTAAACTACCGGCGGGAAAGACGCCCCATCTATGGGGTAAGATGTCCCCGGGGGCGTCTTTCCCCATCGATGTGTGGGGCGTCTTACCCGGGCCCCCACGAAGTGGGTTTGGTAGCGGGCTTGAAGGTTTCCCTTCACCATGCAATTTTGGTTTACATGCAATTTTACCGTTTTTCTCTCCGCTCTCTTGCATGTTTTATGGCAATATAGATCACTTTGACATATACCACTTGAAAGAACTATTCTTCAGCTTCAGCAAAATGTATCCGAAATGACCCAGTAACAATTTTCCTGCCTAACAATGTGCCGTTTCCGGCAGGCTGACCATCAAGTTCCTCCAAAATAAAGGGATTTTTCCCGATATTGGTAGGCTCCCTCTACCGTCCGTTTTAGCTTGTGTTGTCACCCCCGTTCGAGAGCGGAAGAGAGGACAGACGGGGGGGGGGGGAGCTAAGTGCGCCCTAGCTTCTTCCCTTCAGTGGCAGAAGAATTTCCGAAAAGTAACCACAGAAGACCGCCTGGAATGATCTGACCGCCCCTAGACCGCAATAGGAGGCTCTTTGTCGTCCTAAGAGGTCCCATAGCCGCCACAGGAAGCCAATAGCTGCCACAAGAGGCAGGTACGGATCCAGGAATTGTCATCTGGGGGAGGGGACACGTGCTTGGAGTGGCGCCACCGCGAAAGCAGCTTGAGGGGTGCCTTTCCTGCCGAGAGGCGCCTGTGGCTGAAAAATTCGAGGGTGTTGGGGTGCACTCGAGCCTTCGCGGAGGGACGCGTTTTCCTGGTCGAAGGGACGCCACCTTTCATGGGGGGGGATGGCATGTGCCCCAACTTCCGTCCCTGGATCGGCCACCGACAGGAGGCCCCATATATCCCACGTAATATATATTTGTGCATTTGTGTTATATATATATATATATATATATATATATATATATATATATATATATATATGTGTGTGTGTGTGTGTGTCTGGTGCATGAATGGTTCAAAAGCAATCGGCACCAATGAGTCGCAAGACATTATTGCAAATGATTATGCCCTTTATTTGCATGCTTACGGTTAAGCCTACACATGAATGGATGCACGCGTTTGGTTTGTGGGTGCATATGCAGTCTGTATATATTGGTGGCAAATTGTGAAAATAATTGGTGTGGCAGGGGGTGTTTGTTGATACCCGCTGATGACATACGTTCGCTATGTCTGTGTACAGGAAGCTGGCTGCATCTGTCATTGAGGATGCAAGCCACAAATTGGAAAATTGCATAAAAATGGTTACCTTCGACCCAACTGGAGATGTAGCGTCTTGCTTGCGTGGTTCATAAAACTCCCCGAATACGAATATATCGAATGCGAATATGTTCTTAGTACGATTTTCACGTGTATTTGCGCATACGTATTTCAAGTACGAATGTATCACGAATTTATAACGTAACCAAGTAACAACGGCAGCAGCACGACTACCTGCGTGGATCGCCAACTGTGGTTGGTGATAAAAAATACAGACATGAACTCACAATATAAGAATCTTTCACCTGTAACTTCGCCTGCTTTCATTCATCACTCGCATCGCAGCCGTAATGTACGAGTGGTCTACGCACACGTGGTGACCGTCTGTCACAGCGCGGCTTGAACTTGATCCTATGTACTGAACTGGGGCAGCAAGGGAACACACACTCCAGCGGGTAAGGATACCCCTCACGCAAATGACGTCGCGGGAGCCGACGGGACGGCTTCGGGAACGGACACAGCAACGGCACCATTCGCGACCTGATCTGGCCATAATGTGAATGACCTATCAGCGGTCCGCGACCTGGACCGTGCACGCCTGACCCGCTGCCTGCACGATGGTCGCTGGCAGCCGGCGGCTGTGGAAAGCTGACGTCTTCCTATTTATATATTTATTTATTTATTTCACAATTCATGCCTTCCACGTGCAGTGGCTATTATGGACAGTCCTCTGCAATTTGTTTTGAAAATCACATTTTAAAGTCATATTTAGGCAATCCAACATCCGTAGGTTTTAAGTAATACAATATAAGTGCGTTTAAGTGATTCAACATCGGTAGGTTTTAGGCCGTCCAACATCAGTAGGCTAAGTTAGGTTGTATTAATTTGTATTGATAATTGTATGTTATTTTTCATTATATACCACCAGACCCAAAACCTTTTCCCCACACTTCCCATATGTTGTTGAGGTGGGATAGCAGGTACATGGAGTCAATTTTTTTCTTGTTTAAAAAAAAAATATTTCAATGTTTTTAAAGGAAACTAACCACCTTGCCGAAATTCTGCAAATCATACTAATTAGGGGTATTGGCACCTGAAAATGATGAATATGACATTGGTTTTGCGAAATATTATGCCCATACTTAAAAAAAACTGGATTTTGGAAAGTTTTTTTCTTTTTATCATAGGCCTCTAAAGGTTCGCCAAGAGAGGAATATAAATTATATAATATAATATATAATATATATATAATTATATATATTATATATATATATATATATATATATATATATATATATATATAATTATATATATTTATATATATATATATATATATATATATATATATATATATATATATATATATATATATATATATATATATATATATATAATATATATATATAATTATATAATATAAATATAATATAAAATAACAAATTTCAGAACGCCAAAGGAATTTTCACAACGCCCACCGAGTCTGTCCATGTCCCAAAACCGATGATAAAAGGCCTTATAACTTCGGCTGGAAGATGTTTTGGACCGAACGGAGTATGAGGTAAGTGATTTCTCGACGTGGTCTTCAAAACTGCTATCTCAGTTAAAATCCCATTATAAAGGTGGTTAGTTTCCTTTAATATTCTTTTCTTGGACTGATTTCTTAGACAGAGGTACTTGAACTTAAAGTGCTTATATCTTTGGAAATTTTCATTTTCCAAAGGAATTCAATCAGAAATCAGAAAACACCAGAATAACAACATTGTAATCAGAAATGGCCCAGGGACTTCTTATGCATGTTTGCCATTTTAATGATGATTATTGGGGTTTTAGGGTGCGTAAACCCCATTGGGTTATATTGCACCCATAACAAGGTCGCCTAAGCACGCGTCAGACTGTCACAAACGAATATAAAACATCGGTAGCTATTAAGGCGCTTGATCTAAGAACTGTGGAACGAAGTAATCAGTTAGGCACGTGCATATATTACGTAAAATCCCATCTCCGCAAGGAAGCATAAAACTGCTCCATTGTGTATAAATCGGTAATAATCTCCAAATAGGTTCTTCAACCTCAGAGCATTCGCATCTTATCCGAAGTGGCGCCTACGTTCTTCTATGTATGCTTTGCACGCCACCAGCACATGGTGCACAGTCAGCGCGGCATTACACCTAACACATTTCGGCCTGTCGTCCCCGCGCAATAAATCCCTATGTGTTGCTAGAGTGTGACCAATTCTGAGACGACAGATGGCTACCTCGTCCCTTCTAGTTTGGCTGAAGGACGAGTGCCACGGAGCTAAGGTTTGATTTGCTTTAAGTTGTTGAACTCTACTTGGTCCCATTTGCCCTGCCACTGTCGGAGAATAAATGATGAGATAATTGGGTAGTAGTCACTGGCAGGGAGTGGGAGAACGCGACTCCTTGGCGCTTGTGCTGCACGCCTTGCAGCCCTGTCGGCTAGCTCGTTACCACGGATTCCGACATGTCCTGGAATCCAGCAAAGTATGACCTGTTTTCCCATGCGATACAGCGAAGTAAGGTGCGATAAAATGTCTCGTACGATGACATGTCGCTGGTTAAAACTGTGCAGCGCCACAAGACTGCTCAGAGAATCAGTCAAAATAACATGCAAAGTATCGTCGTCAACCTCGATGTATGCAAGAGTTTTGCTGATGGCCATCAACTCCGCAGTGAAGACCGTGGCGTGTGGCGGCATTTTACACAAATCCTATAATTGTTCATGGAAAGAATCAACCTAAATATAGGCATCACTCACTTGTTATCTCATGATAAGCTCATTCTTTGTCCGTTCTGTAAAAAAAAATGTAGCCCATAAATGCACCATTTCAGTCAGCAGATCTGACCCAAATCATATATTTATCATACCTTTGACCCTAACTTAGTGTAGCTATAACTTAGTAGTAAATAGGGTCTTATTGTGATTGTTATTTTGGTGCACAAAGAACATATTTATTTTACCAGCAAGCACAAAAATGGTTGAAAAGCAAAATAATACCAAAAAGGAGGGCTTTCAATTGGTTCATATACAATAACTAATTATTGAAAGCTTTAGAAATTTGCAAGGTAACCTAGCATAAAATTAGCCAGCCTCATCTATTTTCTCAGAGAAAAGTATCAAAATCTTGAAATAAAAGGACATAACCTAACCAGGCCTATCCATCTTTTTTCCGTGGAGGAAAAACATTGTCAACATGCAAACAAAGCAATAAAAACGTAATGTTGCAACGTAATGTTGCAAATGATGTAAACATCACTAATACAAAAAGTTTCAAGATTACCCAGGATATTGGCTGGTGGGAATATTATGGTGGGAATAGCTGATGGTAGGAGACATTTGCTTCTCTGCAAAGAGGCAGGGTTGAGCAGCTCTTTCTTTAGGTTTCTTCTCTGATCAATTTATTTGAAATGCTTGGAGCATGCTCTTGGTTCCCAACATTTGAGAACTTAGACATGTTTATTGTATGCTAAGAGATTTTGCTAAGGCAGAATCCTGATAAAAATGGTGTAACCAGATTTCTTCTTTATTAAAGTTGCCTGCCCAGTGCCACCTCTGGTACTGCACAGTAAGGCATGACACCTGAAACGGAGATGTGTTACATTCAAACATTCTATCTAGATGCTGAATTCATACTGCAGGAAATCAGACTGCAATTCATGGAAAGTTTCAGGATGGCATTCATAGCATGATGATTGTATTGTACATAAATGTTCAATTATGCATGTATCGTAAATAATTCATGCAAAAATAATAAAGGAATAATGCACCATGCCCTGGGTCTAGCTGGCCTAGAAAGAGCTATGTTTGCAATGACTGTTGTATGTCAATGTAGGTAGGTAGGTACATGTTTGGAAAGATAGGCTGCTCCTGGATTTTTGGAATCCAGAACACTATCCTCTCCAGAAAATTGTTTCTTGTTTTCTCATCTGGAGGTTGAATCTCCTAAGTCACCTGCTATGTTTGACAATGAGCTGCTGTGATCAAGTAAAAGTGCTCAAAATTCACCGAAAGTGGGTGCAAATTGAGTGGATGCATAACGTTTGAACAAAAATATTATCCATACTGGATGACTACAAAATATTCCTCTCAACATGCAATATTACAATGCAGAAATCCAACCTTGCCTATGCATGATAAAAATATGTGTCGGAACAAATGATCACTGGAAAGAACAGGACAAGATTAATAACTCAGTCAGCGGAGGATAAATGTATTTGCTTGTAGAGGAAGCAAAATAAAAGTAACCATTGCGTATGATTTGAGGAAAGTCGTCTGCAACCATATTGATACCATATTAAAAAAACCTTCGGATGACGTCATGCGGGCTTGAAGGAAAACTTCGATCTACCTTCTAGTAAAGGTATCTTGGTCTTACCCACCAATGCCGAAATTTGGTCGCACGTAGCGTGCAGAAATAGGGCGATCGTGGCGCACTGGAGAATAACACCCTAAAGAGGCAAAATATATCATGTTCTTCGATGGAAAGTCCTACAGCACGCAAGTATATTATTTGGACAGATATTTGCAACTATTTTGTTAAACTTTCATGATCGAAAACGTCAAAAATCAGAGAAACACTCAGCGCTCGTCACGCACTTGCAGCAACGGACCAACTTTTTGCGCAATAAACAACCGTGGCTTCTGCTTCCAATCAAGAACTTCAGATATGTTCTCTAGTTCTTTGATCAGCCTATAGAGGGGATGGGGCGTCTTACCCGAGCGGGCATCTTACCCCACTCTCCCCTATATGCATCTCAGTATGTAAATACAATTCATGATAACGTCAAAATGAGCTTGTTATGCGAAGGTTAATACCTTTGTTGTATCTTGATACCCACCGATTAAACTAACCCCAAGGATATATGCTATGTGATCATGAATATTTTATTAACTTTCCTTACATATTCTGGTAGGTGTAGCACACACTGCTTCGAAACAGGTATGTGCTCACTGCGGGGGCAAAACCGACAACAGCGGGGGAAATGCCCTCGCAGTTAACATGTTAAAATAGGCTCTGATGTTTGGTATAGTCAGACCATTTTCTCAGCAGAATGTTGGTCGCACCAGCGGTCATCCCGTCCCTTGAGAAAATCTTGGTGCACCTCTGGCTGACTCGATCTTAGTCCTGTCATGTGAATGCACGTTTTCGCTGATGACAGAACCGAAAACGTGACGAGCCCATTTGTCGCGGCGTGCCCACAGTGTAAAGAAAGCGCACGCACACTGGTCAAGCCAGCGTTCTGAGCTGGAGCTGGCTGGCTCACGGCACGTTGTTCGGCTCTGGAAGCTGGTGCCACTCCGGCGGGGTCGATTGCAAGAGTTCACCGGTGTGTGGAACTCCAAAACCGCTCCTACCCCCTCCTCCAGAAAAGGCAGTCATTCTCCATTGCAGTGGATATGCTCTCCTGTGTCTGGTGGACAGCCTTTTATTGGGCCGATTAGTTCATCACCTCCCCGGATCGATCTCCTAGGTACGCTCTTGATCTGCAGCAGACGGTTAAGTCGGCTTGGTATTCAGCTTCCACGCTGGCGGCGTACGCTGGCAGTGAGTGACTCACTGTGTGACCGGGAGCGGAGCGGGTGGGCGCGCCGAGCTACCCCAGTGCGTCACAGGCGGCCATCTTGTCATACGGTAGAACCATTTGGCTTTCGTGTTGTGGTCTAATGTAACCATTGGACGGTGATAGTGCGAGCATAGTGCAACCGTTGGACGGTCATAGCGCGAGCATAGTGTAACCGTTGGACAGTGATAGTGCGAGCATAATGCGACCGTTGGACGGTGATATTGTGAGGACGGGACCGCCAGTGAGGAGAGCCAGGTGCTGACATCGCACATCATGTCGAAGGTTCTCATCTTTGTATTGATTGTTGTCGTTGTGCTGATATTCATATTTGTGAGTTGCAAATACTGCTTGCGCTTGGCCACTCTGAATCCAGAAACTATAGCGCAGCCTCGTGTCATAGTGTGGATGCCGGAAACTTCAGAGAGGCCCGAGCGGTCGCAGTGTGTTCCGCCTCACCAGCCAGCGACACTGTCGCGGCCGCTGCCGCCGATGAGAGGGCCTCCGGAGCCCGTGCGGCGATCGTCGGACGCGCTCGGTCCGTCGGCACCGCCGCAGACCCGGCCGCCGGCGCACGCCCCTGGCCTGACGTACCCGGCGGCGGTGTCACGACGGCCTCGGTCGGCTACAGCCTACGACACACCACCGCCCTCCTACGAAGAGGCCGTTGGCACATGATGACCGACACTCGCGCGCGTTGAGGTCATTGATTTCTGAACGTTTCACCGACCACACGTGGAACGCTACGGGCTCGCACGTGACCCACAATCCACGTGTAAGAGGCTGTGGGCTCGTGCACGCTCCACTATCCACGTGCGAGATGCTACGAGCTCGCAAGTAGCTCACCATCCAAGCCGCCGATCTTCACCTCCGTGGCCAGCAGCCGACAGCTCTTCAACGCATTGCGCTTGCCGTCGTTGGAGCCACGTGGTCTGCGCTGTCGTCCCAGCGGAGACGCGGGCCGGTCAACACCAGTGTGTCAGGTCACGGCCTCGTGCACTGTCGATCGTGGGCTGACACTACGCCCACATGGTCCACAGATGGTAGCCATGTGTTGCCCAGCCTCGATCGTAGGCTGACGCCACGCCCACATGGTCCACAGATGGTAGCCATGTGTTGCCCAGCCTCGATCGTAGGCTGACGCCACGCCCACATGGTCCACAGATGGTAGCCATGTGTTGCCTAGCCTCGATCGTAGGCTGACGCCACGCCCACATGGTCCACAGATGGTAGCCATGTGTCGCCCAGCCTCGATCGTAGGCTGACGCCACGCCCACATGGTCCACAGATGGTAGCCATGTGTTGCCCAGCCTCGATCGTAGGCTGACGCTACGCCCACATGGTCTACAGATGGTAGGCATGTGTTGCCCAGCCTCGATCGTAGGTTGACGCTACGCCCACATGGTCTACAGATGGTAACCATGTGTCGCCCAGCCAGTGGGCTTGCGACACAGCACAAGCGCAACACCAGCCTGCACCAGGTTGTTCGTGCCTCATAAGAACCGCCCCCTGGTCGGAAGAGTTCCAGTAACAGGCCGACGAGTGTCCGCAACAGACCTGGCGTGATGATCGACCTCGTGCAGTTTCGTCACGTGGCCTCGGTGGGCGGTCATGTCCCTGCACCAGACCATCACCATGTGACTGCGTTCAGCCTGGGCCTGGCGCGCGGCCAAGGTCACGGCAGGAATGGCAGCAGAGCAGAGGCGCGCTCAGCACCGGCCGTGTGGGAGGAGTGAGGTGATGTCGCCAGATGCATTTGTCAACAACAGCAGGGCAGCACAGGACAAGTATTTTTGTCTTGCAATATTGTCTTGCAATATTTTTGTCTTGCAATTGTCTTGCAATATGACATAATAAACAGGATGCTTTGTTTCTTAAGCGATTTATTCCGAAAGTCGTTTGCTGTCGGCGTGCTCACCATGCGATAAAGACGTGTATATATATATATATATATATATATATATATATATATATACCAGTTTTATGAGGAAGCTTCACAATTACCTCGCCTTCGGTTCGGTTATGGTGACTCTTATCTACTAAACGCATGCATGAGAATACACCAACATAAATTTGGTTCTTTGTTTCTTCGCCTTCAAACGCAAACTCTGTGAAAAATTAATGCTATTCCATTTCAAAGTGAATCTTATTCTTACAACGGTAATCATAAGCGTTCTGGCAACGTTGCATCAGTGAAAGGTGGGTCTTATGACGACCATGATGTTATTGGATTAGGTCATGCCAGGCTATGTTTACTTCGATCTATTAGGTGCATAGCCTAACCTAAACCAATCTTAGCCAATAAATTAATGATCGCTACACAATCTTCCCTCTATGGGTACACTCCCTTCTGTGAGGACGGTTAGGATTGTAGATGGTATGAATTACATTAGGCTAACATTAATCTGATATTGTGTTGTCTTGGCCGAAAGCGAAAAATTCATTTGGTATGATTGCGCCCAACAGTACTCAGTCCGGATGGATCATATTTTTACATCGTTTTAACGAAAATGATTGTATTCATAATATGAGACCAATCAGCAGCAAACAAAATGGATGAAAGCCATGAATAGGTGCAGCGCAAACAATATCAAGCAGCCATATTTAGTCGTATGAAACCAAAATAGATATATGTCTAAATGAAAAAGTCACTTCGTGGTCTAATAGACAAAATATGACAAGACAAACACGTGTATTGCAGTAGGAGTCACATGGGCTCATACATTACACACGTGACGAATAGTAACAAGGATAAAAACCAGTGACACAAAGTGAACAGACAATACAATCACGAGGGGACGACGAGGGATCGGACATAAAGGAACATTACCGATGTAGTTGCTTTAAGTTTTCACTCAGTTTGGCCGTAAAATATCTTAAAGAGCAGCTTCGCACAACCGAAGCAGCTTCGGACCCTCGGACCCTCGGACCCACGCGGGCGTTCAGATCAGACACGCTCTTCTCAGAGCACGATCGACGCCCGCTGTCAGCAAGCCAAAAGAGCAGCAGGAAGGACCAAGGTTTGAGCAGAAGACAAACCTTGTAGCAGCAGAAAAAGTGAAGACAGGAAGAGCTCCAGCGAGCCTAGAGAAGCACTCCTGTGACTCTAGAATGAAAACCTCCCGCAACAAATCCCCAACTTCTCTCTGTCTCCCAACTAAACTTTACCCCCGGAGGAAACCTAGCGGTGTCGAGCCCACTGTCTTGGGCCATTGCGACCGGGGCAGGGACCAGAGGGCGAAAGCTTGGTCCAGGGTGCAACGAATCCGGGTATTTCTTCAGTCAGGTGGGCCACTTGCGTGGTGGGGGGGGGGGCGGAACCGACCCTTACTCACCATGGCACCCGCCGCCAGCACCACACAAGGCACCTGCCTGGTAGGTACGTACACAGAGACAGGGCACAGCATCACACAAGAGTCTCTTTTCGCTATCGAGAGGACAGTCCGACACATTCTTAACTCAATACACTTCAAGATCCACATGTACACCACAAACATCATCGTCCAAACACAGAGCAGCGCTGACACACAAACTCTACTAAACACAAGCACCTTCAGCAACCAGCGCTGCTCCTTCACGCTACACAGCACTTTGAACACCAACCGGGGCTCCACTTGCGCCCCAGAGCTGGATAACCTACCACTCGACAGCATCGCAGCACTGTTCTACGTTTCAGCCCTCCTCGACGCCACAGCCACAATCAACCAGATTAAACGGGAGGCACTTCCGACTCACAAACTTCTAGTACTGACTTTCGACTCGCAACACCTGCCATCACATGTCCACATACACAACAAGGCCTACAAGGTACGCATCTACGTGCCTTTGCCACTACGGTGCCGGTTCTGTTTGCGTTATGGACATGGCGAACCCGCATGCGCGTCGCCAACTCCAAGATGCAGTCAGTGCGCCGGTCACCACACGGCATCCGACTGCAACTCCTCCGAAAGGAGGTGTGCAGGCTGTGATGGGCCGCACCCCGCCACCGATCCCGATTGCCCCAAGTGGGCATACGAGAGGGAGGTGTGTCGGTATGCGGCAACTCACAGGGTGCCACATGCAACAGCACGGCAGCACTTACGCAGCACCATCACCACTGACACTCCCACTTCCACAACCGCACCTTCCCACACCGCACCTACCGCCAGGCGAAGCTACGCAGCGACGCTCTCCACACCTAAACCCACACCCCCTCTAACATCAGTTCCCAACCGCCCTACCATCCCACCAGCAGCCGGCTCCCGGAGCCCGGCACACCTCCCTCCTCAACGCTCCGCCGACCCTCGCCTCAACCGCCCCACCGATCCTCGACTTCCCCGGCCCACGGCCCCTTGACCTCACTGATCACCACTCCTTCCCACGCCACCCCATCCCGGATCTGGCCTCCTCCCACATCCACTCCACTTCAGACCTGGCCATTATCCCTATCCCACCCTTCCTCTTGTCCTCATCCCATCCACATCCAACATCCCCTTCACCCTCAACCCTGCCTCCTCCCACACCCTTTCCTCCGCTGTCCCGGCTTCCCACGTCCACGCCACCGAAGATCGGGCCCTCTTCCCTTCCCAAGCCACCTCAGACCCGGCCCATGCCCACCATCATCCCACCTCAGGCACGGCCTCCCATATCCACCCCGCATCATCCCTCCTCCAACACCATCCGACACAGACCCAGCCTCCATCCCATCCCCCACCGGTACCCACCCATCCCCCACGGGACCTGGCCGAACCCCTTCGCATCACCGCATCCAACCGGCCAGGGCCGTCCTCGCCACTGGCCAGGAAAGCTCCCAAAGAGTGGAGCTTTCCCTCCACTGCCTCCTCCAGGGGTCTCGGACCCTGTCACACCCATCCGGCCGGCCCAAACCAAGGCCTAGAACCCGGGCCACCACAACACCCACCCAGACCACACGCAAGTCCACGGCCACCATCTCCTGCCAAACCGTACCCCCACCGCCTCCTGCACACCCACCCAAACCCACTCCAAAACCTCGTCTGAACCCAGCACTCCGACTGAACCTACCACTCTTGCCAAGCCCGCCGAACCCACAACTCCAAACCAACGAATCCCGCCCAAACCCACCGCGCCTCCCAAACGCAAATACCGCCGCCACTCCATCCAATCACCCCCCAGGTGATTGGATGGACGACCAGGTCCAGGGTACCAACCCTGCCTGGGTCACCTAACCCTCCCTGCATTCACCGGTTCAACCTTTCTCCCCAACTCGACACCGATACCATCCAAGTATAGGAACACCAACAGTCACCAAATGCGTTCGGCAGTGGGAATTTTTCTGCAGTGGAACACCCGTGGCCTTCCAGACAAGTTCATATAATTGAAGTAGGAATTATTGCAACAAAGACCATTACTAGCTGCCCTCCAAGAAACTTACTTTCGAGATTCTGACTCCACTTGGAGCAAAATACCAGATTAACCCCCACCAAAACCCCACCTCACTATACACCACCACAGCTGAGCGACTTGCTGCCTCAGGCTGCCCCACCAGTCCTCATTATTGGAGACCTTAATGCTAAACGCCCCTCTTGGGGAAGCGACCTGACGGACACTAGAGGGCACGAAATTCACCGGTTTATTTCGAACCACATCCTAGTACTTCTTAACACCGGGCCGCCGCCCACTACAACGAACCTTATGAGGATCGGACAGTTGCATTGACTTAAAATGCTGCTCCCAACGACTAAGCTCACTATTTGACTCGTCAGTTTCAGACGTTCCCGGGCTGAGCGACCACTACCCAATCAAAATTAGGCTCAGCACGGACGCTATCTACCACACTAAGCTATTTAAACCATCTTGGAACTTGAAAAGAGCAAACTGGGCTAAATTCGAGGATCAGGTGGACCTCAACCTAGCAACTTCAGAGACCAGGAAAATCGAAACAATCCTAAGGGCCATCAGTTCAGGAGCACTAGACTCCGTCCCAAAAAGTAACCAACGTAGGAAAAAGGCATCTACGCCATGGTGGATCCCGGACTGTCAAAGGGCAATCGCCGCACGGCGCCGTGCTCACAAACAATTGAAAAGATGTGTGCGAAGCACACCTATCAGCAGACAATCTCAGCATACAGACAATCTCAAAAACACTGCTGGTACACAATTCGAACAGCACGCTGAAACTGTTGGCAGTCTTTTGCCTTTGAATTCAATAGGTTCACCCCTACCGGCAGAATCTGGGACCTGAAGAAGCGTTTCAACCTGAAACGACCACCGTCAGACCCCTTCCCCCAACTGACGGTGAAAGGACAGCACATCACTGACCCACAAGTCGTAGACCACTTTACACTACACTACGCCAGCGTATCTGGCCACAGCAACTACGACACCACTATAGTATTTAATATAACGAAGAATGGCTCTTAGATGCTCCTGGGTTTTAGACATTGTGTGTAAATAAAATATATATACGACCTTCAATATACCAGGAGGTGCTGAGTTGACATCAAAAATAACGATAAGGGTTGTACTTTATTGCTCAACGTTTCGGCCAGGGGCCATCGTCAGGAGTGATGAAAAAAACTCAAGTTTAAACAATTGAAATAATCACGCGGGATAGAAAGCGTGCAAAAAGACACGTGAAATGCAGAAAAGCCTCCGCAGTGGTGCAGACACTCACAGCAACTCCAAACCAGAAACAAACTATGTCAAGAAGGAATCCTCTGAGGAAGCCCGAGCCGATGGTCCATATACATATCGATGCATACACTCACGCACATATATAGACATATATCCAATATAACGCGTAATACATACTATATATAATTTATGTTTATGTAATTTTATGTGATATACCAAGACGTCGTTTGCGTGTTTAGTTGCGGGCGTAGATTACGTATATGTAGAGATTCGAGGACCTTCAGATCAGCGTTGTCCCTGGCTGTTGCTATAATTTATATTTTGAAGTTTGTGTTAGTGTCGCTGTGTTCCATGTTAGAATGTTTGTCGATCATGTGTTCGCCTAAAGGAGTGTATGCTCTCCGAAGTCTGGCATCTCCCAAGTGCTCATTGTACCGATCCCTGATGCTACGTTTGGTTTTACCGATATAAAATGTTCCAAGACAGCGATTGCACGTTATTTTGTACACTACGTTTTTCCGTGTACATCTACCTTTGAGCTCGTTGATACAGGTGTGGCACGTTCTCCTACCAGCAGGGCATGGCGGCATTTCCAGGGCTGAGCGGACCAGGTAAGATTTCAGCGTAGGTCCGCTAGTCCAGACTACCCTAACATGGTTTAGATGAGACGAACGGGTGGCTGCGTTGACCTGTCGACATAGTTGGTCATCGACAAAAGGAAGTCTCATGTAAACATAGTTGGGATTGCTACCCGCTCGATGCCGACGTTGCCCACCTATCCTACTACTGTTGTGAGGGTGAATAGCACGAGCGGCGGAGTGTACCCGATGTGCTGGGTATCCGTTTTCCAGGAAAAGAATCGTTATCTTCGCAAGGCTCGGCTCGCATGAAATAGTATCGGAGGAGACGCGTGCTGCTCTCCTCATTTTGGATGTTAGAACGGCCTTTTTACCGCCGTTTACCTCACCGAAGAAATGGCCCATTTTGCAATTTTGCATCAAAAGCTAGGACGTGTCGAAGAACGGATCATCTTCCTCATCAACTGCAGACAGGAAAGGCTCTACCTCAGATTCATAGTCTCCAAGGTTTCAATTCATCACAGCTCCAGTAGCCAGCGGGTCCGTAAACAAGTTAGCAAACTGGAAGCTATCATGCTACGAGAAGATATTTCTGATGCTTACAGACATCGGGCCTATATGAGAAGAAGTCTGCGCCGTTTTGGGCGGTGTTTGTCCTGCAGTTGTCCAGATTGGTGCTGGTTGTTAGAGCAGTGCCACTCTCTCCTTCGTCATGAAAGAAGCGTTTGCAGACAAAGGTTAGTCCAGAAATTCGAATCGCTTCAGAAGCAGAGTCTAGTAGACAGCAGCGGCCCAGGCCGTGGTCTTGCACCAGGGCACGGGTCTCTGTCAAACACTTGTCTCCCGGGAAGTACCCTCCTGCAGGCACCGTGTTCAAGTCACTTGCCTGAAAATGGCCAGAGGATTGAGTCTTCTTCAAGTTCAAGTTCAAGTGTTGCAGCAACGGAAGAAGAAGTCTCCAGTTCGACGGCTCGGCCCAATCAGAGCCCTAGGGACGCCACTTCGCTACCCCTAGAAACCCGTCATCTCTTGCCTGAGGAGTCAGAGGAGGACAAACATTGCGGCCCAGTGGAAACAGCTGTTTGTAGGGATATTGGTGCGTCACCACGTGGTGTTGTTGATTTTCGCTGCTGTTCGGACAGGGTCTGGTGCGCTTCGTTGTTCATTGCGTTCGTGCCCAGCGTTCTGACTGTTTGGAACTTTGGGTGGGCTTTGGCTATGCGTGGGTGGTTTCTGTGTTTGATGATCTCCAGCGTTGTTTCTGGAGTCAGAAACTGCAGCGTGAGGCCAGCAGCTGACCGCAGCGCACCACAGGAGGACGAACTTCGCCTAGGCACACATTCATCGTACCAACCACCTACGCCACTCCCGGATACAAATAATTTACTCCACCACGCGGCTACTAGTGGAGAAAGCTCGGGTAGTTGCATTACTTCTGGCACCCACGGTACGGTCACCAACGGCGATGGCACTGAACAAGATCGTACAAATCGCACGTCTAATCTAAGTAAGTTACCTCTAGACTCAGATATCTTGGGATTGCTTGACAAAGGCCCCAATTTTGCGTTAGCTCAGAGAGTGGATCGTATCTGCTTGGAAAAGGCAGAATCAGGCGTAGAAAGGGCGATCTATGGTTTGCGGTGGAGGAATGTGAGGGAGACGAAACAGCAAACTGTACCTCAGATACCGCAGGCAGGCTTATCACAAAGCATCTCTAGCACAGGTTATTTAAAGCTTCGCCCCATGTTTCCCGACACTCCTGCACACCAACCACCGAGAGCCACAACTCAAATAGAATCTGAGTTGAAAGATTTAAAAACAAAAGTGCTAAAAGCATATAAATATCACAACAAAGCATCGAACAAAATGTCGGACAATTATGCGAAACAGAGGGAAGTACTTCGGGAAATGAAAAACAACGATAATGTAATAGTAAAGCCGTCAGATAAATGCAAAGGATTCGTCGTGCTAAACAAAACGGATTACATTGAAAAGGCCAGGAAAATAACGGACGATTATCAGAGCGTTCCTTCCCAACCAAACCCTACCAAACGTCTCGAAATCGAAACATGTACTATCATCAAGGAAACTTTATCAGGGAAGTTACATAAAGACACAGTGTTATCTCTCCTTCCTCATTCCAGCCGCACAGCGGAATTATACGGGCTCCCAAAAAACCACAAACTAGAGGTTCCACTGCGCCCTATAGTGTCGGCGAGTGGTGACCCCCTAGACAAGTTATCTTGGTTCTTGAGTAAGATTCTCGTCCAGATACTAGCGTTGGTTCCCGCCCATCTGACAAATTCGGAGTCGTACCTGCAGAGGGTTAAAGAAACGTTTCCTACAAAACTTCCGGAAGGCAGTATTGTTTTCACCATGGACGTGAAAAATTTATATGGCAGTATTCCGATAAAGGAGGGAATAGATACTGTGATTCGTCTAATCGAGGACAATCTAGATGATATTTGTCTTTTCGGGATTGGGGTACAGGACTGTGCGAAATTACTAACACATATTTTCAGCAATAACCTCATACGTTTCGGTAGCTCCATGTACAAGCAGACAAAATGAGTGGCTATGGGTAACCGATGTGCACCTCCTTTAGCGATTGCTTTTATGCACCGGCTTGAGTTGATCTTCTTAGCTTCGTATGATTTGAAACCAGCTCTCTACATGAGGTATATAGACGATATTTTGGTGTCTGGACGCATGGCTTGGCCTCTCTGCTAGACTTCTTTGCAGAAATTAACCAACAACATTCCAGCATCAAGTTTACCTTAGAACACACTGGTCATAGCAGTTCGATTCCTTTCCTTGATACGTTGTTTGTAGTTCAGGCTGATGGGAGCTACACCACCGAGCTGTACTTTAAATCAATGGCAGCCCCCATCATCTTGCACTATGATTCGGCCCACCCGATGGCCACTAAAAAGGCCGTTCAAACATCCCAAATGAGGAGAGCAGCACGCGTCTCCTCCGATACTATTTCATGCGAGCGGAGCCTTGCGAAGATGACTCTTTTCCTGGAAAACGGATACCCAACACATCGGGTACACTCCGCCGCTCGTGCTGTTCACCCTCACAACAGTAGTAGGATAGGTGGGCAACGTCGGCATCGAGCGGGTAGCAATCCCAACTATGTTTACATGAGACTTCCTTTTGTCGATGACCAACTATGTCGACAGGTAAACGCAGCCATCCGTTCGTCTCATCTAAACCATGTTAGGGTAGCCTGGACAAGCGGACCTACGCTGAAATCTTACCTGGTCTGCTCAGCCCTGGAAATGCCGCCATGCCCTGCTGGTAGGAGAACGTGCCACACCTGTATCAACGGGCTCAAAGGTAGATGTACACGGAAAAACGTAGTTTACAAAATAACGTGCAATCGCTGTCTTGGAACATTTTATATCGGTGAAACCAAACGTAGCATCAGGGATAGGTACAATGCGCACTTGGGAGATGCCAGACTTCGGAGAGCATACACTCCTTTAGGCGAACACATGATCGACAAACATTCTAACATGGAACACAGCGACACTAACACAAACTTCAAAATAGAAATTCTAGCAACAGCCAGGGACAACGCTGATCTGAAGGTCCTCGAATCTCTACATATACGTAATCTACGGCCGCAACTAAACACGCAAACGACGTCTTGGTATATCACATAAAATTACATAAGCATAAATTATATATTTAGTATGTATTACGCGTTATATTGGATATATGTCTATATATGTGCGTGAGTGTATGCATCGATATGTATATGGACCATCGGCTCGGGCTTCCTCAGAGGATTCCTTCTTGACATAGTTTGTTTCTGGTTTGGAGCTTCTGTGAGTGTCTGCACCACTGAGAAGGCTTTTCTGCATTTCACGTGTCCTTTTGCACGCTTTTTATCCCGCTTGATTATTTCAATTGTTTAAACTTGAGCTTTTTTCATCACTCCTGACGATGGCCCCTGGCCGAAACGTTGAGCAATAAAGTACAAGCCTTATCGTTACTTTTGATGTCAACTCAGCACCTCCTGGTATATTGAAGGTCGTATGTATATTTTATTTACACACAACTACTATAGTAAGCGCTCTAGACGCCTTTGCCTCCATAACAAATTTTAGCTCTGGCAATAGAGAAATATACAATCAGTCTTTTACTATGCACGAGTTACACCTTGCTCTCAGCAAGTGTGGAAACAGGTCGGTTGGGCCGGACGACATCCATTTCCGGTTATAAGCGTGTAAGCAAAAATTCCTTAACGTACCTCCTAGCGGCCATAAATGAACTGTACCAAAGTGACACTTTCCCGCCTCCTGGCGGGAGAACGTATTGATTCCATTGCCAAAGCCGCACAAAGATCACTCCACCCCGAAAGGTAATTTACACATCTCACTTACTAGCTGTGCTCGCAAGTTGGTCGAGCGCATGGTTAACACACGAATTAGGAAATTTCTGGAACGACCTGGTCGACGAATTTCAGTGTGGCTTCCAGCGTCAAAAATCAACTACAGACAATCTCATTAGATTAGTGCATGACATCAAAAGTAATCTACACATCAAACGCACAACAATAGCTGCCTACTTAGACATCACTGTCGTATTCGACCGAGTACACAAGTCCGCACTGACACACAAACTCCACAGGATAGGCCTACGCTGACACATGGCATACTTCATTCTTCACTTCCTCAGAGACAGCACCCTTAAGGTACGATGCGGCAGTGTCACATCAAACAACACAACTCAAGAGCAGGGCCTGGCGCAGGGAAACGTGCTCTCACCGAGTCTCTTCATCATCATAATCAACGACATGCTTGCTGACCACACGGCCACTTCACTTCAATGCTCACTTTTCGCGGAGGAGATAGCCATTTGGATAACATCACAATGCTTCCGTAAAGCTGAAAAAAGAAACATTTAAGCAGGACTAGACCACATTGCAAAGTGATGTAAAACTTGGGGCTTCACTACCTGTCCGCATAAAAATCAGCTACCGTCACATATAGTCGTCTCCGCCCCACACCCAAAACTCTACTTAAAATCGATGGCAAAGTCATCGAACAGGTGAAAAGCTTCAAGTTTTTAGGAGTGCATTTAGACGAAAAACTCAGTTTCAACACCCACACCACCTCCTTCTCGAAGCGATGCGCGAAGCGCGTCAACATACTCCGTGAAATTGCAGGCACGGACTGGGGCGGAGACTGGAAAGCACTACCGCGAATCTACACATCAATCATACGACCCATCCTAGAATACAACAGCATAATTCTGCCACCATTTCAGAAAGCCAGAGCCAAGAGTTAGAAATCATCTAAAACAGCTGCATCAGAGCAGCCACAGGAGTCCTCCGCACCACACCGATAGCCAGTCTTCTAGTGGACTCAAACACGCCTCCACTCTACTTCAGCAGGACACAACAGCTGTGCCGCTACCACATCAAAATCAAATCCATTAAAAATAATCCGGCACAGCGCTGCTTCACGCCTGACGGACACGACAAGAGCCGATTTGGGCGCAAACTTCCACCATATAAAATTCAAATTGCCACGGTTCTCTCAGATCTTAACCTCACAATGCCAACTACTGCAGCTCGACCGCCCACTAGGCCATTCTGGACTCTCAGTCAACCAAAGGTCGAGCACTTGTTCCCGAAGAAGAAATTCACTCTCACATCGACGGAAATGCTTGGCATCTTCCATAAGTTCGCCGATGACAACAATCACAAAATACTCGTATTCACGGACGGGTCGAATCACAAGGCTGAGGTAGGCATCAGCATCACTGGACCAGGGCTCAGACTTTCCAAGCATCTACCGGATAACTTCCCCATCTACTCCGCTGAAGCAATTGCAATTCTGGCCGCTATCTCCATTCCCATGAGGCGTATAGCTAGATACGTAGTAATTTGCTCCGACTCCAAATCCGTCCTTCAATCAATTAGCAACACCCACGACTGTCCACATCATGTCATTGATATAATTCAACAAATCGTGGCCCATAACGCAAATATAAACTTTTCCTTCCTCTGGATTCCGGGCCACGCCAACATCCCAGGTAACGAAGAAGCAGACCGGCTCGCAAAGCAAGCCTTAGCGTCGAACATTTACCCCATCGTGAAATATTCGGTAGACGATTGCAAAGCACTCCTACAACGCCACATTCGCCAACATCAACAGCACCCATCGACACAACACAACTCAACACAACACAAATCCAACCACACCCGCGCAATCAAACCAACGATAGGCACATGGAACACATCAAATCAATCTCACCGGCAAAAAGAGGTTATTCTCACCAGACGTAGAATTGGTTGCACAAGACTGGCACAGCCTCAATTAGAGGGTGACTAATACACAACACCTCACTGGACACCTGCAACACCACGTTGAACATAGGCCACACCCTGTTAGAATGCAGTAGCCTTAGCTCTCAAAGACAATTGTAAGACGGCTTACATTTTTCAATACGGCGCTTCATGCGGTCGCGATGCGGCCCGACCCGCGAGACATCCAGCCGCCACGACCGGAAACCCGCGCCGCCGGGAGAAATTTGTGAAAAGGAAGCGCAAACACGAAGCCCACTCGTCGCAAGAAAAAAAACTTACACCCACGTGCCTACTGCCAACAGCAGCCACTTGCAGTGCTACTGCCAAAGCAAGCAATGACTTCCGCCTAGCCACAGGGTATCAGCCTGACCCAGTAGCGTAGAAGCAGCCACCAGCCGGAACCGCCAATCGCCAATCAGCGGCCAGCAGTCACCAGTCACCAGTCACCAGTCACCAGCGTTACCAGCCGGCACCATGAGTGACCAGTCTGGCTACGGAGCACATGCACGGAGCACGGCCGCTCCCAGGGGCGGCGCCATTTATAAGCATCGCTGGAAACTCGCCCTCAAGCTTTGTACCTGTGAGTACATGTATTACCCTTGAATGCTGCGGGCCGGGTAAACATTCGGAGGTCCAGAAGCCTTAAATTGATGCCGTTGAGGAACGAACAGTGCACTGACTATTAAGTGGCCAAACGTATTAGGTGCGAAGAGGGATTTGACAGGGAATTAATTCCGGGTTCGTCCGTTACTTAATGTAAAAGCTAGCCGGCAAGACAGGACAGGACGAACCCGACTACCGTCTGTGAAGGAACACGTGAGACGACTTACGCATTTTAGCGAGGAGACGGTTTGCAAGCCGCTCTTCCACGGGCGAGAAATTCCATGGGCCCAAATGTGAGCTACAAATACCCTCCGCCCTCTTCTCTTCGGACGAGATGGAGGATGGTTGATAGAAGACGGGAAATGACGAAACACTGTTGGCTGAACCCCTGGAAAAGCGTGCCGGAAAGACTGGACATTTCGCAGAGCAGCTGGATAACTCGAGTAATTATAGGCCGTAAATCCCTCCAGCCTGGTGATCACAGAGCGCGGAAGGGCATCCGGAGGGTGGTAAGACCCGACGGGGTTGATGGGTAAGCTCGCAGGCAGCGGCACCCAATTTTGGTTCGGGATGAATCTGTGCGCACAGTTTAGGTAACAGCCCAAAACGGCCAGGTTGGTATCCCTTCCCTGTCTCAGCTATTCCGGTAGGCCTGGGCCTCTCGATTTTGGCACAGGTAGGGAAGATGAAGTTTGGCGTTTCGCAAGCCCCCAAGGATAGGACAGGCAGGGGATTTGTGGGTCTCCCTATATGACCCCGGGCAGGATAAGTTAGAAAGGGGGGGGGGGCATCTCGACCGATTTGTAGACCAGGACCACCTATGGGGGTGCCCGCCGATCGCAAGTTCGAGCATGCAAGTCCTGGCAAGGCTTTGACTCATATAAAGTGTAGGTATGTCGGCCATTATTACCCAAGCCCAGACATAAGACCCATCAGGAACTAACTGAATGTCGCAGCTCAGTTTCATCGAGCCTTGAAGGCAGTGACGGAAATAGTAGTATATCATACACAACCAACAGTGTGGCGTCAGCCGGTCACAGTTATGGACCTAAGCACGGGTAATTAACATTTAACTTTGGTCTAGAAAGCCCTCAGCAACGGTCTGAGAGAGTAAGACTCGCTGAATGCGCACGTACCACTGGAAGGGAAAATATCTGGTCAACACTTTTAGTAGAGAGCGAATGTTCGGAATGGAAGATAGAAATGAATGGATTACGTGGGAGCATGCATGAAGTAGCTAAGGGTAGCTAAGGACCAGTGGGAGCTGTTGGAACTCTGCGTACGCATCTAGCTGTCAGAAACCATCGTTGCCAAAATATGACCCAGGATAATTACCTAGGCCCTCAATTTTTCAGTCCGGTGACCCGTGGGGGCATGCTGGTGGATGACGTGGAGGGAATCAAGAGGCACCCTAGCACTTAAGAGGGCCACGAAGCTGGACGAGGGCCGATGACGGACGCATTTCCAACTCCAATGTTCGCCCATTAATCTTATCACCACCCCCACCCCCCGAAGTCTCTCCAACCACGCGGTTCCTCTATCCTTCCCTGACGCCACGTCCAAGCTAGGTTCACTCACGAATGGAAGTAGTGTAGTAAGAAACTTGGCCTTGCTACATAAATTTGTGTCAGGATGACGAGTTACGGGGCGCCGATAAGATGGCTATACGACGACAAATCATGATATGTCGTATGCTGACAGCTCATACTACAGCTTGGACTCGCGGGTCACTGCTCGCTGTGGGCCGCACCGGCTGGGAGCCGGCCCATCGGAAACAAGATCGGCACGGGTGGGGGAGAACCCTCCCAGCGCCCGTGAGCGTAGCAAACATGGCCGCCGGCCGGCGGCCGTGCAGAAACAACTGGCTCACGGGCGCGCCGCAGTACGCTTCAACGTCACCACCACCGCAATGGAGCAAGACAAGACAAACACAAACGCCTCCAAGACGACACTGACCCCAACAAACTCAGACGACTGCGACAAGACCAACCACTCCAGACCACTGCGACCAGTGACAGAAGACGAGACCAGCGATCTCGAAACAACTACTATTACCCCCCCCCCCCTCCCTTTATCCCCTACCAAGATGTGACCTGACAACCCCTATGACCCCTTCCCACTTCCCCCTCCCAGATTTAACGAAACACCCCCTGCCAACCAACCAACTATCACTTCCCACTTCCTCCTTCCAGACTAACACCCCCACCAACCCCCCCCCCCACCTATCTCCCCCCCCACACACACACCGACCCCGCCCCCGACCTCGCCGCCCTACACAATCACCTAAGGCATTCTTCCGAAGAGAGGGTATCACCCTATCACTTCCATTGCTTCTCGGTGACAAGCACCCAGAACTCCTCCAATTGCTATTTTAATATCTGTATGCCACAAAACTAGCAGGAGCGTTGTAGGCACCACACCACCAACACTCACATGAACTCTCAATGCATGACCGCAAAACACTCGTAGGAAACACGTAAATAGCCATTCCCGCATGGCGTCGGACGTACATGAGCCGATTTGCTTCCTAATTAGAAATAAATGGCTACCTAGCGGTGCCGTCGGAAGTAGATGAACCGACTTGCTTTAGGAAAACATAAAGACTACAAATATAAATACAAATTAGCATAACGTAAAACGACTACCCAGAGGAGCAATCGGACGTAGATGAGCCGAGTTGCCTTGCAACTCATAACGTAAACGGCTACCCAGAGATACAGCCGACGTAGAAGAGCCGAATTGCAAAACACCGTACTAACCCAACTGACAACCCTGCATGGCATGCAGGGCATGGCACTAACCCGCTACTAACAACTAACACGCGGCGGCCGGCGTGATAGGCGGTGTGGACAATTACCTCCTTGTTTGCACGGTAAAGATCCCTCGGTGCTCTTCAATAAGAGTAGGCTAAAGGCGGCACCCTGGCAAAATCAACTTCTCGCCACTCTGAAAACACCCCCACCCCACCCAAACTACGAATTATTTTGTGGAGGAGAACACTGGCGGATCCAGGGAGGGGCCATTCCGGCCATGCCCCCCCCCCCCGAAGCGCTTAAAAGGGGGGGCATAGTGTCTTTGCCCCCCCGAAACCAACAGAAGTCAACTAAATTAAAATGCAGTGACCTTTGCCGAGGTTAAAAAATAACGTCTGGATGAAGAATCTCCAATTTTAAAGGGATTTAAAAAATAATAGCTTGGAAGCCAGTATGGTAGCATAGTAGATTCTGACACACATCAAGGGTTCCATGCTGCTAAGTTCTGCTTACAGCAAGAGTTTACAAAATCTGATCCGTCAGTGTGTACACGTGCACGAACGTTGACGTGGTACAAGACGTTGAACATGAACGTGAACGTTTTGGTAAACAAGAACACAAATCCAGTAACATAGAAACGGTGGAGGTAGGATGGGCCCCCTACACAGGAAATTATCTTGTCAATTATAATGTTCCAGTTCTAAAGAAATGTACATTTTAATTTATATTTGTATGCCAAATGCCACAAGATGATTCCACACCAACTCCAGCAGTCAAGTGCAACTCTACCTATACCCTCGTATTATATTGAACCTTTGTCCATGCACTTCATGGGTGTTCTAATGTGTCCTCTGTGAAAAATAGGTGAAAACTGTAAAATGTAATTGTTGTGCTACTGAACATCAAAGTGGGACCAAAGACACTTTTTCAGAGATCCGGGGGGGGGGGGTGGCAGAGGAGGAAATCCCCCCTGAAATTTGAGGAGGCCCCTATCGGAAATGCACAGGAAAAAAGGTGAGCAAGGACGCCGACGAGACAGAAGATCATGCTGTCAAGGAGGCCCCAAGACTGGCAACGAGGTGCCCGGGAAGTCTAGTCAGATCATAATAAGACACGTAGGACAGAGATTGGGAGGAGGCCCCCAGGACGAAAAGGATGCCACCGAGACGGGCAGGAAGCCACCCAAGTTAGACAAGAAGGCTTCCGATGGGTGGCAGGGTATTCTTAATTTGGAAAACTAGGCCCCAAAGATGGAAGAGGAGGACCCTGGAATATAAAATAAGGAAAGATAGGAGTTATTTCTCCGGACGCAAGAGGGAGCCCCAAAATGGGTAAGAAGGTCTCCGCAGGAATGAGAGAAGGCCACTGAGACTAGCCAGATGAGGCCCATATTTTGGAAGAGGAGGACCTAGGAGAGAAGATTTGGGACTATGACGCAAAAGCACCCGCTAAGAGGATAGTGAGGCTCCAAACACAAGTGAGGAGGCCTCCAAGACGTGAGAGGAGGCCCATACTTTGAAAAAGGAGTCACGTAGGAGAGGATAGGAGGCCCCATAAATCAAGAGAGTGCCAACAATTGGCACGGAAGCTCCCATGATTGGAAAGGAGGCCCCCAGGATTGCAAAGGAGGCCCCAGGATTGCAAAAGAGAGCCCCCAGGATTGCAAAGGAGGCCCCCAGGATTGCACAGGAGGCCCCAGGATTGCAAAAGAGGCCCACAGGATTGCAAAGGAGGCCCCAATACGGGAAGGGCCCCAGAAAATGAGAGGAGGCCCTAAGACGGAAGAGAAAGCCAGTGGATATGAAATGAGGTTTCGGAGACGCAAGAACAGGCCTCAAAACGGGTAAGGTACCACCAAGATAGAAAAGGATGATACAGAAACGTGTCAGGAGGCACCTAATTCGGAAGAGGACGACACAAGATTGGAAATGAGACCCATGATGAACGAGGAGGCCCCTAAAATAGGAGAGAATGGCCATGATATAAGAGGATGGCTCTCAGGCGAGAAAGAAGGCTCCAAGACAGGTAAGAAGGTCCCCAGAAAATGACAAGGCAACTGAGATAGGAAAGGTTGCTTGTAATTTGGAAGAGGAGGAACCTGGAAGAGAAGAGGAGTCCACCAGGAGATAAGAGGCCACCCTTAAAATGGGCAAAGATCGAATCAAAACGCAGAGCAGGAGGCGCCCAAGACTGTAAGAATTATTTCTTGAAACCTACACAAATATGTATGATATCGATGGCGTTGAAATTGAATTGTGTCCGCAAGAAATTATTTGTTTTCGTGTCGGATTAGTCCAGGAAATTAATAGGCGAGTGAGGTATGCAATAGGCAATAGCAGGTAATGAACACGGGGAAACACAATGGCAATGGGCAATCACGGAGGCCGGGCTTACCTTTCGACGAGTTCAGGCAGTTCCACAGCGCCCTGTGAATATGAGTCCACTCTTAATGCCAGAGCTCTTGTGCGCCCATAGCACTGGTAAGTTGTAGATTGCTGGTAGTAGTTGTAGTTGTAGTTATGCGTTAGATCGAGCATTCGTCCCGCGCGCGCACGTAGCACTTAGCACTTCCACTCGCGTCTTGCAACCGACTCTGACTAACCCGCGCGCGCACCTACCCGTCTGTGTCAAGGTCACGTGACCGCCCGAGGCCAAGCAGCCCGGCCCTCCTGCCCGTGACACGAGCGAAGGACGGGATTCCATGCGAGTTCGGAAAGGTTGGAATGGAATGAAGAATGGTGGATCAATAATGTTGTGGTTGCGACGATAATTAGTGGCATTTTAATGTATGTATGTATTTAATGCCTGTATTTGAAATGTTATGATTAATATTGTGCGCACAGAATTCTCGCAAGACGTGAGAGGAGGCCCCTAATTTGAAAAGGTAGGCCTCTAGAAGAGAAGAGGAGGCCCCTGCCGGACTCGAGAGGAGCCCCTCAAGACGGAATATGAGGCCACCAGGGCCGAATGAGGCCCCCAAGACCGGAAGGAGTTCAAAGGAAAAGAGAGGGGGCCTTAAGGTGGGAGTGGTAGCAGGTATGGAAGGAGGTGAGGTTTCCAAAATTGATGATGCCCTCAAGACTTTGCCAGGACAAAGGAGGAGGCCCACGAGGCGTGTCAGAAGGCCCATAATTTGGCAGATAATGCCCCTGGAACATGACAGGAAGCCCCATGCCATGTTAAAGAGGCCCCAGGATGTAGGAGGAAGCTCTCGAAGACGGGAGAGCAGGGCCATTGAGTATGGAGGAGGGTAGGGCACACGAGGAGACATCCAATGCCGGTAGAGAGTGTAACATTGTTAGATATAACAATACCATTTGGCTACCATCGTTCGAGAATACGCAGTTATATTACGTCGCGTGTCGCGTGAATCATGCCACCACTGTTGACAGCCGACCGAACGCGTCTTAATGCATGTTATGATTTACGGCCCACACCTGAGCCACCGACGCCGACCGCGACGAATGCTGACACCAATCTTATGGGTTATGTTGGCGATTGGAACCGTACAGCGACGACTTTGCATCCGGACTAGATAGGTTAGGAATGCCACTGTCAACTGCAGGCAGGAAACGCTTATCGTCGTGTGATGTGTTGTTCCGATACGAGAGCCGACGGTCGCTGACCAACCTCTCGACCCCGTACCCGGAGTAGATAAGGCCGACATTCCTGTTTACGCCCCATCTGGACCTATGGCGATCGTCGTGGGCGGAGCCACCAGACCGGGAGTAGGTAGTGGTCGGCCATTATATATATAGTCGGGAGAGACAGTCAGTTACGTTGGTTAGAAGATATAGAGCTCTCTCTCTCTCTCTCTCACTTGTCACCGAGAGTCGACGCGAGCGGTTGGGGGCTTGGCCCTCCAGCGAAGGCGACTGGCTGTAAGGCCAGTCGTCAGAGGTACGTCTGAGGATTCTGTCTGAGAATCGCTGTATGACTGCTGACGTGTAGTACTTTGATATGAGAGTTGTAGCACGTATGAAGACCGGTCAGTATCTCAGTTGAAGTATCGGTAGTCACTGCTGCCTCTTTGAATGTTTGAACGCTGGAACTAGTTAATGAGAGATGGGAGGCTGAAAATATATGACTGAGGCGTTGTATGAAGACGTGGGTGCTGGTAAGTGTGGCGGCCTACTGAAGAGTCGTATGTGAAGCAGTTGAAGCTATCTGTGCTAAACGAGGCCATTAAAATAATTCGTCTATTGAAACTTGAATGACTATCGCCATTTAATTGCTAATTAAAGACGCCAATATTAGTGCTGGATTTGTGGTGCCTGTCAAGATGTTTGAATCAGAGCTCTGAGATTGAAATACAGAGGCATTGAACCTATACCCGGGAGATTATCGTCAACGTTGAGGTCCATAGTCTATCACCGTGCCAAAGAAGTTTTCCCCCGGCATAAATCGTAATACCAAGTAGGGGCAAATAAGATAAGCTCCAGGAAATGAGACGAGATCCCTATGACACGAGAAGAGGCCTATAATTTGCAAGAAGCCCCTACGAAATTGTACGAGTCGTGCCGGGGTACTTGAAAATCACGACATGGGCCCAGAAAGAGCCGGCCGAGGCCCCTGAAAATCACGCTGAGCTTGGGGGTATCAAAACGTCACGCCCGAACCATGAAAATCACGTTAGGGGCACGACAGGTCGTACCGTTCCACAACAGTCTCATTGGGACACAATTGAAGCCGGGGCAACGAAAAACAATCTGGACATGGATAATCACTCTGGTGTCCCAACAATGATGCAAAAAGCCTCCAAAACGTATCGGACGCCAAAAAGTGTCTAGGTCGCTAAAACTCGTGCTAGGGATCCTAGCAAATTACGTCGGGACAGAAAAGATTACATTGGACTAAAAAAAGTCGCGTCGCAGCCCTTGAAAATCACACTGGGGGCCCAAAAGCTCGCACCGGGGCCCCAAAAGTTGCAGATGCCCTGACAAATCAACTCTCAACCGAAATGTCACTGCGGCCTCAAAAATCGGGTCAGTCCCTCAAAAACAGTTGGGCACCGGAGAAAAACGTGTCAGGGCATCGATTAAAAAAAATCGCACCGGGAGACCGAAGAATCGTATCGGGACCCAAAAATGTCGCATAAGGACCTTTAAAAAGATAGAACTCGATGTCCAAAAAATTCACACCGAGACTCGATCGAATCGACCCCTGCACCGGACAATTAAGAACAGGTCCGGGAAAAATACCCGGAGGGCTTTTATACTCCGAAAGGTGCCATCGACTGAAAAAAAAACTCCTTCGGTGGCCGCAGTGGCATATCGAAGGGGTAAATCCCCCTCCCTCCTAAGTTCGACAAGCTCCCAAAAATCTAGCCGAGGCCCCAAAGTCGCCCTGGGGCCACCAAAATTCGCGTCGGTACACCAGAATTCACGCAGGGGGCTCCAAATAAATACGGCAGGCCCCAGAAAACTCGTTCCGAGGGCCGAAAATATGCGACAGGAACCGCCGAGATCGCGTTGGGGCCACAGCTAAGTACAACGTGCCCCGCAAACTCGAACCGGTCCCCCCAAATATCGCGCTCGGGACCCACAATTCCCATCGGTAGTCCGACAAATTTGGTCTGGGCATAACAAATTAACGTCGGGGCTCCCAAATGTTGGCGTCTAGGGCCCCACATAAGCACAGTGGGAGCCCAAAAATCGCATCGGTATCCGGAAAAAAAATCAAGCCGGATGGCTTCAAAATAAGGAGGGGTTCCAAAAACAATATATGCTCGGGTTAGGAAAATGGCTCTGGAACACCGAACCTATCATCAGATGCCTTCACAAATCGCGTTCGGCCCAGAAAAACATACCGGAGCTCGAAAAATCGAAATTCTGGAACAATAGTAAGGGCCGGAAAAACAATAGGAGGCCCTAACACAGTGGAGGCCCCTTTTGGGGAGCAGCAGGCCCCCTTTCAACATTGCCCCCCCCCGGGGGAAGAATTTCGTGGCGACGCCACTGCACAGGGGTTAGTCTTGGCTATGTTAGGTTAGGTTAAGCTTTAGCTGTAAGTTAGCATTTTTTTTTAATTCAGTTTTTTTTTTAATTGAAAACAGTTCAGGCAAAACAACATGGGTTAGGTTAGGTTAGGTTTTTATTTGAAATATTTTTAGGCAAAAAATGGTTGAAAATTTCCCATTAAAAATCCTTTCTTGCATGGGGGTTAGGTTAGTTTATGTTACATCGGTTTTTGTATATTTTCAACATTACTTTTTATCCTATATTACCGAACTTCAAGCCACTTTTTGGAAGTTACTTTGCCTCCCAACCGAAAAGTATGCATTTGCGCAGGAAATGGGTGGTCACCTCATGTTCAGCACATTTGTAAATATTGCATGACAAATAGTTTAAAAGAAATCAGAAATTACACGAAACTGAACATTCACAAATATTCTTCCTTCAATTTTTTTTTGCACTTGGTGCATGTAGTTAATCTCCCTGGTGCAGGTGTAACCTCCCTGTGCATTGGTGCGTGTAGTTAACCTCCCTGTGCATTTGGATGCTTTTTTCGCTGCTGATGTGCCTCATAGAGCCATTTGCCATACTTTGCAGTCTGGGTATACATACATATGTACATGTATGGTGTATACCCACAGCCAACATATGTCCATAGGTTTGTGGTGGAAATGGCTTATGGTGGAGTGTGCATGCCGCGAGCTGAATATGAAGTTCAGCTTCGCATGATACCGCTAGGTGGCGGTGCTACTAGATGACCTCACCGGCCCATTAGGTGCTGCCGCCTGTGGCGGAAATGGGAACCGGGAGAACAGTAAGGGCGTGGGGGCATTGTTCGTTTGGAGCTGGAGGAGTAAGCAGGGCGGAAGAATAAATCGCAGACCGAAGACCCAGTCTTTCTGGAAAGTCGCGTGTCGCGGAGTCCGGAGGAATCAACACTCGAACAGATATGATCTGAGCATGAGGCCTAAAAATATATCCAAGGCTCCACCCCTGGTTGTCCCACAGGCCAGAGAGTTCTTTGCCATACTTTGCAGTCTGGACCATGGCCACTTGTTATTTGCTAAAGTGTAGGATTAAATTAACAAAAGTTTTAGCTTAAAGCAACGTTAAAAAGGCAGGTGACGTACAGGTGTGTAGCTACTTGATGAATAACAAACGGGCAGGTGTCTGTCTACCTAACTACCTCCCTATTCATGGTAAATAATTTAAAATCAGGTTACCTCACAGCTACCATGCATTGGTGATCCTCGGATTTTGCGGAAACCTGAAAAAAAGCTACAACATGCTGTACCAGACTGATGGATGGATTCTGGCACAAAACAAAATCCGATTTCAGGGAGGCGAAATTCAACATTAACAACATGTAGCCCCAACCACGCAGCATATCCATAATAATAACCATTCCAGAACACAGCCCACCCAACCTACAACGTACACTACTCACCCATACACGAAGCGTTCGACAAAAGCTATTCTTGCTATTTTCACAAGAATGCTGCATTCTAATTGGTCAATTTGGCGCTCGCAGATGTCAAGAAGTGACATCGATCACAATCGCCTCAAGCGTCACATATGTAGCTAAACGACACCCCAGAAGCTGATTACCGTTGTCCAGCCCTGGTCTGTACATCGCACATAGCTTGAGAAAGGCGTGAGCCGAAACGTTGCAAATAAAGTTATGTTCCCATTGCTCTGTGTTCTAACAAATTGTCATTCCATTCTAACTAGTACATGTATGTCTTACAGTTGCAATGGCGAACACAGTGACTTTACGTTACAAAAATTTCACCTGCGGCATAAGATTACCATCACCAAGAACATAATTCAATTTCTATCAGACTGCATCTCCGAACAAGTCGTGCCAAGATCTGTACCAGCACACCTTCATTCGGTGGGTCATCCATTTTCTGCCTGTGCTCGGCCATATCTGGAGGACGGGAATGCCGACTTAAGAAACCATCATCGAGTGTGTGAGATCCGCATCAATAGGGTTCATCTTCCACACCATCTAGTGGTAAGATTACAGCGTCAGAACTCTGAACAAAAACGTAACCACCAGACCAAGCTGGTACGTCTGATGGAAAGCAACCCATGGAAAGACACTGGTTACCGTGACCTGATTACAAACCGTTCGGACCGCGATCTAAGTTCGATAGAAACATAAGTCTTATCATTCACCCTCAATTTCGCTGTCGAATCCCACAAACAATGCTACCTGGAATCCGTAACTCGCAACTAGTGGTATTCCGACAGTGATATCGACAAGGGTTTCATCCAAGGACTCACCACCTGTTGTTCGGCGTTGTCGGCCACAAGACAGCCATCTCTCCCACGAAGATATTTGAAAGCTTTGAAATATCTCGGCAATGATCATCAGATACTAATAACAAGAGCAGACAAGAGCGGAGGAGTAGTAGTTCTAAACCAAAGTGACTATGCGTCACAAATTAGTGCTCTTCTAGACGATGCGGTGACATACCAATCGGTACCAATAGGAAGTTCACAGAAAGAGAGTGTCCAGTTTCAGAAGAAAGCTCGCTCCATCCTGAGAAAATCCGTGAAAGGAAAAGGACTTCTACACCTAATATAAGAGTCCCCAAGAACGCCTTCCATGAGAGGTCTGCCCAAAACTCACAAATCTGATGTACCCATGCGTCCAATTGTTTCAGGTATAGGAAGTGCTCCACATAAGCTGACGAAAAAAAACTAGCAAAACCTTTGTCAGAAATGCTAGAGCAGATAAGTGATAGCCACCTAAGGAATTCAGGCGACTTACAAGGTAGAATCCGAGAGATGGACTTCACCAGGATAAAGCTGGCTAGCTTTGACGTGAAATCCTTGCTCACGAATATCCATATCGGGGTAGCCATGGAAGCTGTTTCTAGTGCCTTAGACAAGTTAAATAAATTGGAGCTTCTAGTTCCCAAGAGTCATTTCATACGGCTCGTGCTTACATGTGTGGAATCTGGAGCCCTACGGTTTCAGGGGGATGAATATCCTCAAATCAAAGTCCTCAACATGGGCTCACCATTGAGTCCTGTTCTGGCATGTTTGTTTATGGAAACCTTCGAGGCGGCGAACAATTTCAAATCTATGATTGGCCCCAACTCTCTTTGGCTGAGATACGTAGATGACGTATCGGTGATTGTTGATCAAGGCACTGATCTCGATGCGGTCAACACAAATATTAACATCCATCGACTCAATTCACGTTAGAAAAAGAAAAAGAGAAAGATAATGAGTCCGATACTCCATTATTGGACACACTGATCAAACGCTGTAACAGCAGATGCACATTTTCAGTGTACAGAAAGCCCACTAACAAAAACGATATTTTGCACTGCTTCTCGGGTCACAGCCATGAAACAAAAACAGGGGTCCTAATGGGTTTTTTTATTAAGTGCTTATAGAATCTGCAGTCCTGAGTGCCTCGCAGATGAATTGTCATTCATCAATGAGTTTTTCAAGTTGCTGAAATATCCGGAGAGTCTGACAGTGAAGTTGGGCCAAAAAGCGGGACAGGTGATGTGCGTGAAAAAGGCCAAGCAACGAGTTTTGACAAAAAGGTCCATATCAGTACCGGAATCACAGGGAGCAGTCAACATCTCCAGATTCACAAAAGACAAAATTAAAGTCAGTCTTTCAGCAGGGTCAAAATCAAAGACATAGTCAAGAAAGGGGACCGCAATGTGAACGAAAAAGCATAGTCTACAAAATTCCTTGCGAAGGAAGATGTGGAAAAAGTTACTATGGGGAAACGGGGCGGGGGATAGTAGCTAGAATTGGGGAACATCGCTCAGACCTCAGATGCCATAGACTTTCTAATGTTATGGTGGTGCATCCCGATGAAGAAGGCCATCTCCCAAATTGGAAAAGAGCATCTGTTCTTAGTGGTGGACATGGGAATGGGTGTCGGAAGACGGTGGAATCCGCGTATATTGCCACACGTGATAATATCAATGGTGTTTCTGGTAGTTTCAAAATTGCAAGTGCTGTAGCGGAACTGATTGTGGAACATGTTGAAAAAGCACAGGTTAACACGCGCACTGCAGGGGGGGGGGGGTAAATCCGCGCACCCCTCCGGTTTTTCGCACATAACTCCAGATTTTACCGTTGATATACGCCATTTTTTTGAGTACCTGCTGAGAAATGACCGGCGCGTCGTTAAACCAAGAAAAATGGAAATCGGCCGAAATATTTTCGAGTTACGGGCGGTTAGATTAAAAAAAAGTAGTAGCGCCAGAACACAAAAATCGGCGCTGATGCCCTTCCCGTATATACGCAAAAGGGAAGTGTTCTTGGCAACACTAGCGACTTGTTTGATGTATATTGCTATGCAATATATTTTCAAGGACATGTTAGGTTACCGAGGCCAAGTCAGGTCAAGTTCATGACATGTTAATGGAACCAGACTTGGTCAACTGAAATGTTATCATAAATGCACTACTGTTTGTCATTGTGTACTGTTTGTCATTGTGTACTGTTTGTCATTGTGTACTGTTTGTCATTGCGTTTCCATATTTTATTCATGTACTTCACTCCTTTCTTTGCGAAGCCGATTGCGCCGAGCTGCTCGACGGAGCAGTCGGCCGGGCGGCCCGGTTCTGGCAACTGGAACAGGTAACTTACCTGATAAAGTGCTGCTATATAGGTGACTTGAGGTTAAATGTCGGGTCTAACATCTGTATTGCATCATTAGTAATGTCTAAAACATTATTGATGCCCATTTTGGAGCATTTAAACACAATCACAGCGATCCATAACAATGACAGGCCAAGCCACGCAAAACAAGAAAGTTTGACAAACGTGCCCTCATTTGACCTTGAAGATATTGACCTGAGGTCATGAAATTTGCACACTATAAACTTCACTACCGTACCCATCAACCCTGCTAATTTCGTTCCTCCAGCTTGAATAGGAGCCGTAATCTTATGGGGATGGGGGCGGAATCCGCCCCACACCCTCCAGTTCGCGTAATTTTCAGAGGCCCTCCAAGGCGCGTGTTAAACATCACTGTCGTACTTATTTGGTCGTTTCCAATGTACTGTTTTTACTATCTGGTTTATTCGGTGTCAACGCATGCGACGTGCTGTATGATTTATGTCTCGTGACCTGTGTTTGAAGTGGGAAGGGGAAAAGAAGCGGAAAAAGGAAAGACAAGTGCTAAATATTCCCATGCCTGTAAATCGTCCGTAGTTTGAGAAAGGAGTAAGCAGGAACGTTGCTAATAAAGTTATGCTCCCATTGCTCTTGTAGCGGAGTTGGCTGAGGGGACACTTTTATTTCGGAAATGCAGCCCCTCCCCACTGTATGTCGCGACAGGTTGCGGCAGATACCATACCCCGGAGCCGAGCTGCTTACGTCGGCACCGACCGACCGCCGGCGAGGCCAACGACTATTATTTTCCCTTCCCATTTCCGGTCGAGGTGCATAGATATCAGGGAGAGATGCGTACTGTCTGCTTCATGTTTGACCTCGATGGACTCCCGCCATCAGATGAGGAAATGTCTGGGGTTACGTGAATGTGATTTGTCTCGGATGATGTATGTTAGCAAGTATATTCTGAGAACCACAGTCGGGGAGATGTGTGTACATGACAGTGGTATGATAGCGGTATGACTGTAATATGACAGGCCTCTGTCACTGTGGCGACCCTACGTCGCTACTGTCTCTTGTGCAATGCGTGTGTGTGGGATGAAAGGTATGACAGATGTCATGCCCCGTGGCCGATATTAGGTGAGTCTGTGATGTTAGGTGTGTCAGTGCATCTGTGATGTCAAGTGTGTATGATATCGAATGTGTCTGTGATGTCAGATGTGGTGTCAGGTATGTAAGAACAAGTGTACGTCTAAGTACAGATGTATGTATGATTTATGAATGTAATGGTGACATAAAATAATGGGTGACTACTGGATGAATGTTACTGTATCTGTGAATGTCGGATGTCAGCTGTTCGTGAGTTGAGCGTTAGTAATGAGTCGCTATTGTCGGGCGCTGTGTCACCCCGACCAGCCAGCTGCCTGTGTGCAAGCTGAGCCCAACCATCAGGTGCCTGTGTGCACGCCGTGTCAGCAGTGATTCCCACGAGCGGACGAGCTCTGGTTGCCACCAGAGATGATTCTGGTCTGATGGAATATCTCTGATATCTGAGGGACGGCGCGCCCGCCCGTGCAGTAAAGTTCACCGGGTACGAACATTGTTCTCGATTGTTTAGGGCCACTCGACCGACCTTTTCGGATGTGACGCGGAAGTCACATGCTATGGATAGGTGACGTATTTGCCTGGCATGGTACCATGGGCGTTGGCCGTCGAGTTTAGCTGGCGCGGAGCCGAGGTCTCCGGCAAGAAGTCGTGAGACGGAGCTCAGCGGGATAGGGCGGCCAGTGGCCGGCCACCCTGTCCAGTTCTTCGATACTGGAGGTACGTACGACTCTGACTGAGAGTCGCTAGTTTTCTGTTGAGATGTAGCTGATTGAATACCTGAACGTATAGCGTGATTGAAGACCGGTCGGTGTGGAATTTGAATTGTATGTTGATGTGAACACTAGTGCCTTATTGAATGTTTGGACTTTTAACAAGAAGAAGATGTGATGTATCAAGATGTGACTGATAAGATCTATGGTGACTATCAAGATGTATGGTGGCCCTGTGAGTGTTGAGTTGCCATGAAGTAAACGCTAATGGTCATGGTGACCAGAGAACTGATGTATGAAGATGTGGCAATTGAGATGTATGTTGAACAATGAGTGGTTGTATATCAAGATGTGGGATGACCTGGTGAATTATCTGTCGAGCTTGATTGAAGCTGCCTGTCGCTGAGAGAGGCTAATGTACTAATTTGACTATCACTGCTGCATTACTGAACCTGAATTATTGTCGTCATTTAATGGCTACTTAATTACGCAAATATAAGTTCGGGATTTGAGGTGCCTGTCAAAAGACGTTTGGATCAAAGCTCTGAAATTGAGGCAGAGAGCTATTGAAAACATATACCCGGGGTTTATCGTCAACATCGAGGTCCATAGTACTAATCACGTAGCACAAAGAAGTTTGCCCCAGACATGCGCGAAATGCCTGATAAGCAATGGGGAAAAAGAACTTCCCTACACTCTGTGTTCTCACAGATATATATATATATATATATATATATATATATATATATATATATATATATATATATATATATATTATATATCATAATAAGGTCAAAATGAGCTCATTATGCATATGTTAATACCTTTCCTTTATCTTGATACCCACCTGTCAAACTAACCACGAGGATATGTGCTATGTGATCATGCACATTGTATTGACTTTCGTTATATTTTCTGGTAGGTGTAGCACACCCTGTTTCGGGACAGCTCACTGCGGGTGGATAGGTCCCCGCAGTTAACATGCTAAAACAAGCTTTGCTGTTTGGTAGTCAGACTATTCTCTGAGCAGAATATTGGTCGCACAACCGGTCATCCCGAACCTTGGGAACATCTTGGTGCGCCTCTGGCTGACTCAATCCTAGTCTTCTCATGTGGGTACACGTTTTCGCTGATGACAGAACCGAAAACGTGACGAGCTACATGACCTATTTGTCGCGGGTGCCCTCAGTGTAAAGAAAGCTTACGCGCACACTGGTCAAGCCAGCCGTTCTGAGCTGCAGCTGGGTGGCCCACGGCACATTGTTCGGCTCTGGAAGCTGGTGCCACTCCGGCGGGGTCGATTGCAAGAGTTCACCGATGTGTGGGACTCCGAAACTGCCCCTCCCCTGGAAAAGTTAGTCATGGTCCGTTACAGTGGATATGCTCTCCATTGTCTGGTGGACAGCCTTTTATTGGACCAAATAGCTCATCACCTTCCCAGATTGATCTCCTAGGTACGCTCTTGATTTGCAGCCGACAGCCGAGTCGGCCTGGCATTCAGCTTGCACGCTGGCAGCGGAGCGCTGGCAGTGTGCGGGAGCAGGAGCAGGTATATATATACATATAAATATATATATATAAAGATATATATATATATATATATATATATATATATATATATATATATATATCTATATATACATATATATATACCAGTTTTATGAAGACGGTTCACAATAACCTCGCTTTCGGCTCGGTTATGATAACTCTCAACTACCAAACGCATGCATGAGAATACATCAACATAAATTTGATTCTTTGCTTCTTCGTCTTCGACCGCAAACTGTGCAAAATTAATGTTATTCCATTTGAAAGTTCAATCTTATTCTTACAACGATAATCATAAGCGTTCTGGCAACGCTGCATCAATGAAAGGTGGGTCTTATGACGACCATGATGTTATTGGATTAGGTCATGCCAGGCTATGTTTACTTCGATCTATTAGGTGCATAGCCTAACCTAAACCAATCTTAGCCAATAAATTAATGATCACTACACAATCTTCCTTCTATGGGTACACTCCCTTCTGTGAGGACGGTCAGGATTGTAGATGGTATGAATTACATTGGGCTAGCATTAATTTGATATTGTGCTGTCTTGGCCGAAAGCGAAAAATGAATTTGGCATGAATGCGCCCAACAGTACCCAGTCCGGATGGATCACCTTTTCACATCGTTTTAACTAAAATGATTGTATTCATAATATGAGACCAATTAGTAGCAAACAAAATGGATGAAAGCCATGAATAGGTGCAGCGCAACCAATATCAAGCAGCCATATTTAGTCGTATGAAAACAAAATAGATATATGTCTAAATGAAAAAGCCACTTCGTGTTCTAATAGACAAAATATGACAAGACAAACACCTGTATTGCAGTAGGAGTCACATGGGCTCATACATTACACACGTGACGAATAGTAACAAGGATAAAAACCAGTGACACAAAGTGAACAGACAATACAATCACGAGGGTACGACGAGGGATTGGACATAATGGAACATTACCGATGTAGTTGCTTTAAGTTTTCACTCAGTTTGGCCGTAAAATATCTTAAAGAGCAGCTTCGCACAACCGAAGCAGCTTCGGACCCTCGGAGCCACGCGGGCGTTGAGATCAGACACGCTCTTCTCAGAGCACGATCGACGCCCGCTGTCAGCAAGCCAGAAGAGCAGCAGGAAGGACCAAGGTTTGAGCAGAAGACAAACCTGTAGCAGCAGAAAAAGTGAAGACAGGAAGAGCCCCAGCGAGCCTAGAGAAGCACTCCTGCGACTCTAGAATGAAAACCTCCCGCACCAAATCCCCAACTTCTCTGTCTCCCGAATAACCTTTACCCCCGGAGGAAACCTGACGGTGTCGATCCCACTGTCTTGAGCCATTGCGACCGAGGCAGGGACCAGAGGACGAAAGCTTGGTACAGGGTGCAACGAATCCGGGTATTTCTTCAGTCAGGAGGGCCACTTGCGGGGGCGGGGGGGGACCCCTACTCACCATGGCGCCCGCCGTCAGCACCACACAAGGCACTTACCTAGTAGGTACGTACACAGAGACAGGGCACAGCATCACACAGGAGTCTCCTTTCACTATCGAGAGGACAGTCCGACATATTCTTAACTCAATACACTTCAAGATCCACATGCACACCACACACATCATCGTCCAAACACAGAGCAGCGCTGACACACAAACTCTACTAAACACAAGCACCTTCAACATCCAGCGCTGCTCCTTCACGCTACACAGCAATTTGAACACAAGCCAGGGCTACATTTGCGCCCCAGAGCTGGATAACCTACCACTCGACAGCATCGCCGCACTGTTCGACGTTTCAACCCTCCTCGACGCCACAGCCACAATCAACCAGATTACACGGGAGGCACGTTCGACTCACAAACTTCTAGTACTGACTTTCGACTCACATCACCTGCCATCACACGTCCACATACACAACAAGGCCTACAAGGTACGCATCTACGTGCCTTTGCCACTACGGTGCCGGTTCTGTTTGCGTTATGTACATGGCGAATCCGCATGCGCGTCGCCAACTCCAAGATGCAGTCAGTGCGCCGGTCATTCGACGCACTCCTGGGCGTCGGATGACCGGGCATGGGACTGCAACTCCTCCGAAAGGAGGTGTGCAGGCTGTGATGCGCCGCACCCCGCCACCGACCCCGACTGCCCCAAGTGGACATACGAGAGGGAGGTGTGTCGGTACGCGGCAACTCACAGGGTGCCACACGCAACAGCACGACAGCACTTACGCCGCATCACCACCACTGACACTCACACAGCCACAACTGCACCTTCCCACATCTCACCTACCGCCGGGCGAAGCTACGCAGCGACGCTCTCCACACCTAAACCCACACCCCCTCTAATATTAGTTCCCAACCGCCCCACCATCCCACCAGCAGCCGGCTCCCGGAGCCCGGCATACCTCCCTCCTCAACACTCCGCCGACCCTAGCCCCAAACGCCCCACCGATCCCCGACTTCCCCGGCCCACCGCCCCTTGACCTCACTGATCACCACTCCTTCCCACGCCACCCCACCCCGGACCTGGCCTCCTCCCACATCCACTCCACTTCACTTCAGACCTGGCCCTTATCCCCATCCCCACCCTTCCTCTTATCCCCATCCCATCCCCATCCCACATCCCCTTCACCCTCAACCCGGCCTCCTCCCACACCCTTTCCTCCGCTGTCCCGGCTTTCCACGTCCACCCCACCGAGGACCGGGCCTTTTTCCTTTCCCACCCCACCTCAGACCCGGCCCATGCCCACCATCATCCCACCTCAGGCACGGCCTCCCATATCCATCTCGCATCATCCCTCCTCCAACACCATCAGACACAGACCTGGCCTCCATCACATCCCCCACCGGTACCCACCCATCCCCCACGAGACCTGGCCGAACCCTTTCCCGTCACCCCATCCAACCGGCCAGGGCCCTCCTCGCCACCCTGAAGCTTTCCCTCCACTGCCTCCTCTAGGCGCCTCGGACCCTGCCACACCGCATCCAACCGGCCAGGGCCCTCCTCGCCACCCTGAAGCTTTCCCTCCACTGCCTCCTCTTAGGCGCCTCGGACCTTGCCACACCCATCCGGCCGGCCCAAGCCAAGGCCTAGAACCCAGGCCACCACAACACCCACCCAGACCACCCGCAAGTCCGCGGCCACCATCTCCTGCCAACCCGAACCCCCACCGCCTCCTGCATACCCACTCAAACCCACTCCAAAACCTCGTCTGAGCCCAGCACTCAGACTGAACCTACCACTCTTGCCAAGCCCGCCGAACCCATAACTCCAAACCAACGAATCCCACCCGAACGCACCGCGCCTCCCAAATGCAAATACCGCCGCCACTCCACCCAATCACTTCCCAGAAGCCGTGCGACCAGGTCCAGGCTACCATCTCTGCCTGGGTCACCTCCTAACCCTCCCTCAATTCACCGGTTCAACCTTTCACCCCAACTCGACACCGATACCACCCAAGTATAGGAACACCAACAGTTTCTAAATGCGTTCGGCAATGGGACTTTTTCTGCAGTGGAACACCGGTGGCCTTCCAGACAAGTTCGTATAATTCAAGTAAGAATTCTTGCAACAAAAACCATTACTAGCTGCGCTCCAAGAAACTTACTTTCGAGATTCTGACTCCACTTGGAGCAAAATACCAGATTAACCCCCACCAAAACACCCACCTCACTATATATCTCCACAGCTCAGCGACTTGCTGCTTCAGGCTCCTCCACCAGTTCTCATTATTGGATACTTTAATGCTAAACACCCCTGCTGGGGAAGCGACCTGACGGACACTAGACGGCCCGAAATTCACCAGTTTATTTCGAACCACAACCTAGTACTTCTTAACACCGGGCCGCCACCCACTACAACCGACCTTAGGAGGATCGGACAGTTGCATTGACTTAAAGTGCTGCTCCCAACGACTAAGCTCATTATTTGACTGGTCAGTTTCAGACGTTCCCGGACTGAGCGACCACTACCCAATCACAATTAGGCTCAGCACGGACGCTATCCACCACACTAAGCTATTTAGACCATCTTGGAAATTGACAAGAGCGGACTGGGCTACTTGAGCCACTTACAATTTTCATATATTTTAAGCACGAAGAAATGAGCAATATATCTCCCTACATAATTGTTCGAGATTAATAAGTAGGCGAAAGTAGAACGGGCAGGCAAGTATGGTGAGTGCCTTTTCCTTCATTAAAAACGAAATACATAACATGATGAAACCTGCTTTTCACTTAAAAAAAGCTTGTTTCTGAATTATTACTCGGTGTAGCAATGTGGCATTTGAGCGCATTATATACCTCTCACATTGCGTGGCTGAGCGGACTTGTCTTGCGAGCAGTGGCGTCTCCAGGCGCCTGTCCGCGTTGAACAGCGATGACCAGGTCGAGCAGTAGCCGCTGATCACTACTCTATTCACTAAGCACGCTCTCATCTGGGTATTCACCGCTTCCCTAGATAGCTTCAAAAACACGGGAGGACTTTTTGTCGACTGAACCGGCGGCAGACTTACCAACACGTGACAATGGTATCACCCCTGATATTGGACCAGTGAACGATATTGGACCGGTCGTCGTGCGATCACAGCTTCGGAATACCTCCCAGAGACAGCTCGTTTGTCGTGAAGCTGACACAAACCGGTTCGGTGCACTGGCCTCCCCTGAGTCAGCTCATACAGCCGGCAAATGCCGCCCTGTTTGCCTGCGTGCAGCGACGCACCGTCACAGGCCAAGACCACAACGTTAGCACAGTACCTGCTTCAAATTGGTATCATTTCAATTAGATGCCTTCCCATACTGAGGAGTGCAGTGAGACACATAATTAGTTCCTGGCTCAGAAATAAACATGCTCTTCTGAGAGGACGACGTTGGCTGTTCCACGAATGTGTCTCACGAATTCCTTCACTCAAAATACAAAGTTGGCACCCGTGACTCACGTAGCAGATCGGCTCGCCGGCTGGCTTCACCCGCTCTCACGGCATTCCTTGCCGGCCAGATCTTTTCAGCGACTAAATATTTGTTCAGTTGCATGTCCAAAGTCGAGCTGCGACGTGTTGACTATTGCAGCCGTAGCCCTGTTCGAGATGTCGAGCCGATCCCATGTAAACGTAGTATTTTTTCCAGCTCAACAAGGCTGATTGTGCACATATTGGTGTGAATACTGGTGGGATTGCCCAATGCGAGCTAAAAGATGGGGTAGAGAGTATATCAAAAGAAGTCGGTCAGCACTAAAAAACGGTGGTGGCCGACACGACCGTGCCCAATGGCGATTGCGTGTCCAGAGAGGGATCACTGCAGGGAGGGCTGAACCTTCTTTGGCTTCGTTGGAGGCGGCAGGCATGCGAAGCAAGAGGCTGAAGCAATAGCTTCGCTTGAGGGGCTGAAACATGTGTGTGGGGGGGGGGGATTAGGCAGTGTCTTGGTCCTCGGCCACAGCCGACTTCCCCGTTGACGGTGACTGCCGGTGTCCTGGTGTGTGGGGGGGGGGGATTAGGCAGTGTCTGGGTCCTCGGCCACAGCCGACTTCCCCGTTGACGGTGACTGCCGGTGTCCTGGCGATCCACCCGGCCGCAAATGTTGGTGGAAATACTGGTGGAGTCTGTGGTCCGTCAGGCTAAAGCAAAGAGGGCGGAATGGTGTCTTTGTGCATGGGCAGGTTGGGTGGGCCATTGTCTTCACGGGAATGATCCATTTTTTGTTTGTTTATAACGGCTAACCAGACACTCGTTTGTCTTCCTGTGCTCTTAATTCCATAAGCAACCACCAGAGGCGTTTGGTGTGGCCTTAGTATGGAATGGGGCAAACTTCAACCAGTTCGCGCTACTTAAAAGTTTGTTCAAATGCGTTTTTCGGTGGATATTTGGTGTTGTCTATTACACGGACACCATAATTTTGTATGGAAAGTTGTTTTTTTTGCGAGAAAAGTACTTAATAGACATTATATATCTAATATAAATATATATGTATATATATATATATATACATATATATATATATACATATATATATATGCATCTCAATATTTAAATACAAGTCATAATAACGTCAAAATGAGCTTGTTATGCGAAGGTTAATACCTTTGTTTAATCTTGATACCCCCCTGTTAAACTAACCCCAAGGATATGTGCTCTGTGGTCATGCTTATTTTACTAACTTTCCTTACATATTCTGGTAGGTGTAGCACACATGGCTTCGGAACAGGTATGTGCTCACTGCGGGGGCAAAACCGACAACAGCGGGGGAAAATGGCCTCGCAGTTAGCATGTTAAAATAATCTCTGATGTTTGGTATAGTCAGACCATTTTCTCAGCAGAATGTTGGTCGCACCAGCGGTCATCCCGTCCCTTGAGAAAATCTTGGTGCACCTCTGGCTGACTCGATCTTAGTCTTCTCATGTGAATGCACCTTTTCGCTGATGACAGAACCGAAAACGTGACGAGCTACATGACCTATTTGTCGCGGGTGCCCTCAGTGTAAAGAAAGCTTACAAGCACACTGGTCAAGCCAGCCGTCCTGAGATGGAACTGGCTGGCTCACGGCACGTTGTTCGGCTCTGGAAGCTGGTGCCACTCCGGCGGGGTCGATTGCAAGAGTTCACCGGTGTGTGGGACTCCGAAACTGCCCCTCCCCTGGAAAAGGTAGTCATGGTCCGTTGCAGTGGATATGCTCTCCATTGTCTGGTGGACAGCCTTTTATTGGACCAAATAGGTCATCACCTCCCCGGATTGATCTCCTAGGTACGCTCTTGATTTGCAGCGGACGGCCGAGTCGGCCTGGCATTCACCTTGCACCCTGGCAGCGTACGCTGGCAGTGAGTGACTCACTGTGTGACCGGGAGCGGAGCGGGCGGGCGCGCCGAGCTACCCCAGTGCATCACAGGCGGCCATCTTGTCATACGGTACAACCATTGGGCTGTCGTGTTGTGGTCTAGTGTGACCATTGGACGGTGATAGCGCGAGCATAGTGCAAGTGTTGGACGGTCATAGCGCGAGCGTAGTGCAACCGTTGGACAGTGATAGTGCGAGCATAATGCGACCGTTGGACGGTGATATTGTGAGGACAAGACCACCAGTGAGGAGAGCCAGGTGCTGACATCGCACATCATGCCGAATACTTTCATCTTTGCATTGATTTTTGTCGTTGTGCTGATATTCATATTTCTGAGTTGGAAATACTGCCTGCGCTTGCCGACTCTGAATTCAGAAACCACAGCACAGCCTCGTGTCGTAGTGTGGATGCCCGAAACTTCCGAGGCGCCCCAGCGGTCGCAGTGTGTTCCGCCTCACCAGCCAGCGACACTGTCGCGGCCGCTGCCGCCGATGAGAGGGCCTTCGGAGCCCGTGCGGCGATCGTCGGACACGCTCGGTCCGTCGGCACCGCCGCAGACCCGGCCGCCGGCGCACGCCCCTGGCCTGACGTACCCGGCGGCGGTGTCACGACGGCCTCGGTCGGCTACAGCCTACGACACACCACCGCCCTCCTACGAAGAGGCCGTTGGCACATGATGACCGACACTCGCGCGCGTTGAGGTCATTGATTTCTGAATGTTCAACCAACCACGCATGGAACGCTACGGGCTCGCACGTGACCCACAATCCACGTGTAAGAGGCTGTGGGCTCGTGCACGCCCCACCATCCACGTGCGAGATGCTACGAGCTCGCAAGTAGCCCACCATCCAAGCCGCCGATCTTCACCTCCGTGGCCGGCAGCCGACAGCTCTTCAACGCATTGCGCTTGCCGTCGTTGGAGCCACGTGGTCTGCGCTGTCGTCCCAGCGGAGACGCGGGCCGGTCAACACCAGTGTGTCAGGTCACGGCGTCGTGCACTGTCGATCGTGGGCTGACACTACGCCCACATGGTCCACAGATGGTAGCCATGTGTTGCCCAGCCTCGATCGTAGGCTGACGCTACGCCCACATGGTCTACAGCTGGTAGTCATGTGTTGCCCAGCCTCGATCGTAGGTTGACGCTACGCCCACATGGTCTACAGATGGTAGCCATGTGTCGCCCAGCCAGTGGGCTTGCGACACAGCACCAGCGCAACACCAGGCTGCACCAGGTTGCTCGTGCCTCATAAGAACCGCCCCCTGGTCGGAAGAGTTCCAGTAACAGGCCGACGAGTGTCCGCAACAGACATGGCGTGATGATCGACCTCGTGCAGTTTCGTCACGTGGCCTCGGTGGGCGGCCATGTCCCTGCACCAGACCATCACCATGTGACTGCGTTCAGCCTGGGCCTGGCGCGCGGCCAAGGTCACGGCAGGAATGGCAGCAGAGCAGAGGCGCGCTCAGCACCGGCCGTGTGGGAGGAGTGAGGTGATGTCGCCAGATGCATTTGTCAACAACAGCAGGGCAGCACAGGACAAGTATTTTTGTCTTGCAATATTGTCTTGCAATATTTTTGTCTTGCAATTGTCTTGCAATATGACTTAATAAACAGGACGCTTTGTTTCTTAATCGATTTATTCCGAAAGCGTTTGCTGTCGGCGTGCTCACCATGCGATAAAGACGTGTATATATATATATATATATATATATATATATATATATATATATATATATATATATATATATATATATATATATATATATATATATATACCAGTTTTATGAGGAAGCTTCACAATTACCTCGCCTTCGGTTCGGTTATGGTGACTCTTATCTACTAAACGCATGCATGAGAATACACCAACATAAATTTGGTTCTTTGTATCTTCGCCTTCAAACGCAAACTCTGTGCAAAATTAATGCTATTCCATTTCAAAGTGAATCTTATTCTAACAATGATAATCATAAGCGTTCTGGCAACGTTGCATCAGTGAAAGGTGGGTCTTATGACGACCATGATGTTATTGGATTAGTTCATACCAGGCTATGTTTACTTTGATCTATTAGGTGCATAGCCTAACCTAAACCAATCTTAGCCAATAAATTAATGATCGCTACACAATCTTCCCTCTATGGGTACACTCCCTTCTGTGAGGACGGTTAGGATTATAGATGGTATGAATTACATTAGGCTAACATTAATCTGATATTGTGTTGTCTTGGCCGAAAGCGAAAAATTATTTTGGTATGATTGCGCCCAACAGTACCCAGTCCGGATGGATCACATTTTTACATCGTTTTAACTAAAATGATTGTATTCATAGTATGAGACCAATCATCAGCAAACAAAATGGATGAAAGCCATGAATAGGTGCAGCGCAAACAATATCAAGCAGCCATATTTAGTCGTATGAAACCAAAATAGATATATGTCTAAATGAAAAAGTCACTTCGTGGTCTAATCAGACTTGTGCTCGACTCCAGTTGAATCGAGAATCGACTCATGAATCAATCGTTTTTGGATGAGTCGTGAGTTGAATCGATTCTTTTCCCAAAAACATATCTTGAGTCGCGAGTTGAATCACATCTTTTTTTTTTAATGAGTTGAATCACGAGTCAATCATTTGAATCACAATGAGTCATTTGAGTCTTGCGACTGAAATGCTAGTTATGAACAAATGATATAAAGCATATATCTTTGTAAATAGTATGCCATGACACAAGGTAGGGAGTAAAAACACAGTATAATTATTAATGCTTAGCATTACAATTGTCAACTTATCAGCTGCCCGTGAGTAAAGAATGAGGTATACTTAAGTTATTTACCAAAAACGGATCACAATAACTACAAAAAAGTATTAATGCCAAGCGTGGTATTCACAATTAGTATCATGCATGAGTCAATTCTAGTGCCAGAAACACAACACAGAAATGGGATGTGATTGTGAAAAATAATAGGGAACTGAAACGACCATGCACTTTTTTTTGGAACAGGCATTTGCACTGAATAAATTGCGTCGGTTTGTGTGACAAGTAACAAACCGAAGTTACCTTTACAAGAAGGTAGATCAAAATTTTCCTTCAAGACCGCATGACATCATTCGAAGTTAAAAAAAAAAATGGTAGAAATTTGGTTGCAGAACTTTTCCCAAATCATACGCAATGGTCACTTAAATTTGCTTCCTAGCAAATATATTTGTATTCCGCTCACCAGGTGAGTTATAATCTGTTCCCATTCTTTCCAGTGAGCATTTGTTCCAACACATTTTATTATCATGCATAGACAAGGTCGGATTTGTGCATTGTAATCCAGCATTTGGAGAGGAATATTTTGTAGTCATCCAGTATGGAGAATATTTTTATTCAAACATTATGCATGGTAACTCAACTTGCACCCATTTCAGTGAATTTTGAGCACTTTTCCTTGATCACAGCAGTTCGTTGTCAAAAGTTAATAACTTAGGAACTTCAACTTCCAGATGAAAAAAACAACAAATAATTTTCTGGAAAGGATAATGTTCAGGATCCCCAAAATCTAGGATCAGCCTATTTTTCCAAACATTTACCTACCTATTGACATACAGCAGTTGTTGAAAACAGTTTTTCCAGGCCAGCTAGACCCAGGGCATGATGCGTTCTTCCTTGGTGAATCTTGCATGGATTGTTGATGATACATGCATAATTGAACTTTCATGTACAACACCATTGTGATCTAGGAATGCCCTCCTGAAACTTGAAACTCAACTGAAACTCTCCTGCCAATGGGGAGAAGAAGCTATGGAGCACTTAGCGCCCCCTTGACTGTCCTTTCTTCCGCTCTTGAACGAGGGTGACAACTTGAACATGTAAAATGGATGGTAGAGGGAGCCTACCAATATCAGGAACAAGTCCTTTATTTTGGAGGCACTTGATGGTGAGCCTGCCGGAAATGGCACATTGTTGGGCAGGACGATTATTACTGGGTCATTTAGGATACCCTTTGATGAAGCTAAAGAGTAGGTCTTTCAATTAGAATATGTCAAAGTACCCTATATTGCCATAAAATATGCAAGATAGCATAGAGAAAGTTGGTAAAATTGGGTGTAAACCAATGGTGAAGGGAAACCTTCAAGCCTGCTACCAAACAAACTTCGTGGGGGCAACAGACCAACGCAATCATATTCTGTGCAGATACCTATTGCAGTGCAGAACCTGGGTGCCATGTTGCAGTTAGGTGGTGATGCGTGTCAGGTAAATGATTTAGGTTGTGTGTGCATCATGCTGATGTGGATTGAGGTATTATGCACTCATTGCTTTGCATATGCATTGACAACCATTCATCTCGTTAATCTGTTTGAGTTAATTGCTTTATGCACATGCACGTTCATTTATCTGTATATTTATCCTATATATCAACCATTACAGTGCATGATGAATGATAAATAATGTGAGGTGAAAACAAAGTTATAGCAAAAATAATATATCCAACAGATGTTTCGATGTTGGAGCATCTTCGTTAGTGTGAATAAATACTGATTCCCTTCTTTAATCAGACAGATGAAGATGAGTTGACATCAAACTGTCTGTCAAAAGAATTATTTATGCTATAACTTTGTTTTCACCTCACATATATATATATATATATATATATATAGTATATTTTATATATATATATTAAATGTATATATATATATAAATAGTGTGTGAGCAGTGCACACAAAATCATATGGCTTATGAGTCTGATACCATTGAGTCGGATCTGAATCGATTCAAATTTATGTTTGAGTCGTGAGGTGAATCGGATCTCTGTAGCTCTGAGTCTGAATTGAGTCGAATCAAATAATTTTGACCTGCTGTGAATCATGAGTTGAATCGGATCTCAAGATCTATGAGTCAAATGTGAGCCGATTAAAAAAATTTGAATCGAGCACAATCTGGGTCTAATAGACAAAATATGACAAGACAAACACGTGTATTGCAGTAGGAGTCACATGGGCTCATACATTACACACGTGACGAATAGTAACAAGGATAAAAACCAGTGACACAAAGTGAACAGACAATACAATCACGAGGGGACGACGAGGGATCGGAGATAAAGGAACATTACCGATGTAGTTGCTTTAAGTTTTCACTCAGTTTGGCCGTAAAATATCTTAAAGAGCAGCTTCGCACAACCGAAGCAGCTTCGGACCCTCGGACCCACGCGGGCGGGAGATCAGGCACGCTCTTCTCAGAGCACGATCGACGCCCGCGGTCAGCAAGCCAGAAGAGCAGCAGGAAGGACCAAGGTTTGAGCAGAAGACAAACCTGTAGCAGCAGAAGAAGTGAAGACAGGAAGAGCTCCAGCGACCCTAGAGAAGCACTCCTGCGACTCTAGAATGAAAACCTCCCGTAACAAATCCCCAACTTCTCTCTGTCTCCCAACTAAACTTTACCCCCGGAGAAAACCTAGCGGTGTCGAGCCCACGTTCTTGGGCCATTGCGACCGGGGCAGGGACCAGAGGGCGAAATCTTGGTCCAGGGTGCAACGAATCCGGGTATTTCTTCAGTCAGGAGGGCCACTTGCGTGGTGGGGGGGGGGGGGCGGTCCGACCCTTACTCACCATGGCACCCACCGCCAGCACCACACAAGAGTCTCCTTTCACTATCGAGAGGACAGTCTGACACATTCTTAACTCAATACACTTCAAGATCCACATGTACATCACACACATCATCATCCAAACACATAGCAGCGCTGACACATAAACTACTAAACACAAGCACCTTCAACAACCAGCGCTGCTCCTTCGCGCTACACAGCACTTTGAACACCAGCCGGGGCTCCATTTGCGCCCCAGAGCTGGATAACCTACCACTCGACAGCATCGCCGCACTATTCGACGCCTCAGCCCTCCCCGACGCCACAGCCACAATGAACCAGATTACACGGGAGGCACGTTCGACTCACAAACTTCCAGTACTGACTTTCGACTCACATCACCTGCCATCACACGTCCACATACACAACAAGGCCTACGAGGTACGCATCTACGTGCCTTTGCCACTACGGTGCCGGTTCTGTTTGCGTTATGTACATGGTGAACCCGCATGCGCGTCGCCAGCTCCAAGATGCAGTCAGTGCGTCGGTCATCTGACGCACTCCTGGGCGTCGGATGACGGGCATCCAACTGCAACTCCTCCGAAAGGAAGTGTGCAGGCTGTGATGGCACCCCGCCACCGACCCCGATTGCCCCAAGTGGGCATACGAGAGGGAGGTGTGTCGGTATGCGGCAACTCACAGGGTGCCCCATGCAACAGCACGACAGCACTTACGCAGCACCACCACCACTGACACTCCCACTTCCACAACCGCACCTTCCCACATCTCACCTACTGCCGGGCGAAGCTACGCAGCGACGCTCTCCACACCTAAACCCACACCCCCTCTAACATCAGTTCCCAACCGCCCCACCATCCCACCAGCAGCCGGCTCCCGAAGCCCGGCATACCTCCTTCCTCAACACTCCGCCGACCCTAGCCTCAAACGCCCCACCGATCCCCGACTTCCCCGGCCCACCGCCCCTTGACCTCACTGATCACCACTCCTTCCCATGCCACCCCACCCCGGACCTGGCCTCCTCCCACATCCACTCCACTTTACTTCAGACTTGGCCCTTATCCCCATCCCCACCCTTCCTCTTATCCCCATCCCATCCCCATCCCACATCCCCTTCACCCTCAACCCGGCCTCCTCCCACACCCTTTCCTCCGCTGTCACGGCTTCCCACGTCCACCCCACCGAGGACCGGGCCTTCTTCCCTTCCCACCCCACCTCAGACGCGGCCCATGCCCACCATCATCCCACCTCAGGCACAGCCTCCCATATCCATCCCGCATCACCCCTCCTCCAACACCATCAGACACAGACCCGGCCTCCATCCCATCCCCCACCGGTACCCCACCCATCCCCCACGGGACCTGGCCGAACCCTTTCACGTCACCGCATCCAACCGGCCAGGGCCCTCCTCGCCACCCTGAAGCTTTCCCTCCACTGCCTCCTCTAGGCGCCTCGGACCCTGCCACACCCATCCGGCCGGCCCAAACCAAGGCCAAGAACCCAGGCCACCACAACACCCACCCAGACCACCCGCAAGTCCACGGCCACCATCTCCTGCCAAACCGAACCCCCACCGCCTCCTGCACACCCACCCAAACCCACTCCAAAACCTCGTCTGAGCCCAGCACTCAGACTGAACCTACCACTCTTGCCAAGCCCGCCGAACCCATAACTCCAAGCCAACGAATCCCACCCGAACCCACCGCGCCACCCAAATGCAAATACCGCCGCCACTCCACCCAATCACTTCCCAGAAGCCGTGTGACCAGGTCCAGGCGACCACCTCTGCCTGGGTCACCTCCTAACCCTCCCTCAATTCACCGGTTCAACCTTTAACCCCGATTCGACACCGATACCACCCAAGTATAGGAACACCAACAGTTTCTAAATGCGTTCGGCAATGGGACTTTTTCTGCAGTGGAACACCGGTGGCCTTCCAGACAAGTTCGTATGATTCAAGTAAGAATTCTTGCAACAAAAACCATGATCAAAAACCATGATCGGACAGTTGCATTGACTTAAAGTGCTGCTCCCAACGACTAAGCTCATTATTTGACTGGTCAGTTTCAGACGTTCCCGGACTGAGCCACCACTACCCAATCACAATTAGGCTCAGCACGGACGCTATCCACCACACTAAGCTATTTAGACCATCTTGGAACTTGAAAAGAGCGGACTGGGCTACTTGAGCCACTTACAATTTTCATATATTTTAAGCACGAAGCAATGAGCAATATATCTCCCTACATAATTGTTCGAGATTAATTAGTAGGCGAAAGTAGAACCGGCAGGCAAGTATGGCGAGTGCTTTTTCCTTCATTAAAAACGAAATACATAACATGATGAAACCTGCTTTTCACTTAAAAAAAGCTTGTTTCTGAATTATTACTCGGTGTAGCAATGTGGCATTTGAGCGCATTATATACCTCTCACATTGCGTGGCTGAGCGGACTTGTCTTGCGAGCAGTGGCGTCTCCAGGCGCCTGTCCGCGTTGAACAGCGATGACCAGGTCGAGCAGTAGCAGCTGATCACTACTCTATTCACTAAGCACGCTCTCATCTGGGTATTCACCGCTTCCCTTGATAGCTTCAAAAACACGGGAGGACTTTTTGTCGACTGAACCGGCGGCAGACTTACCAACACGTGACAGTGGTATCACCCCTGATATTGGACCAGTGAACGATATTGGACCGGTCGTCGTGCGATCACAGCTTCGGAATACCTCCCAGAGACAGCTCGTTTCTCGTGAAGCTGACACAAACCGGTTCAGTGCACTGGCCTCCCCTGAGTCAGCTCATACAGCCGGCAAATGCCGCCCTGTTTGCCTGCGTGCAGCGACGCACCGTCACAGGCCAAGACCACAACGTTAGCACAGTACCTGCTTCAAATTGGTAAAAATTATAGGCCAGTAAGCCTCACATCCCTAGTCTGCAAGGTACTCGAATCAATTATCGAAGATAGAATAGTTAGTGTTCTGGAAGGAAACAGATTGATTCAAGATACTCAACATAGTTTTATAAAAGGGAGATCGTGTCTCACAAATCTCTTGGACTTTTTAAATTTTGCTACAGAACAATTTGATCAGGGAAATCAGGTTGATGTAGCATATCTTGACTTTAGTAAGGCCTTTGACAAGGTACCCCATAAACGGTTAATGATGCAGCTTCAGGTCCATGGCATTGCAGGTAGCATCCTAAAATGGATTGAGTTGTGGCTTTCAGATAGACAGCAGAGAGTGATGCTTAATGGTACAAAGTCATCATGGCAAAATGTTCTTAGTGGAGTCCCTCAGGGGTCGGTACTGGGGCCACTGTTGTTCATTATATTTGTGAACAGCATTGAATGTGGCCTAAGCAGTAAGGTTTTGAAATTTGCGGATGATTTGAAGATCTTTAGGGCAATAACAGGGCACAATGAGCAGGTTTTGCTGCAGAACGACTTAGACGAGCTTGTGAAGTGGTCCGAAAAATGGCAAATGAAGTTTAATTTTGATAAGTGCAAAGTCATGCATGTAGGTAGGCAGCATATGAAGGCGCCATACTTGATGGATGGCCAAGTACTATCTGTGACTCAGCAGGAGAAGGACTTAGGTGTTATTTTGAACACAAAATTGGGGTCATCAGAACAGACCAAAGAAGCCAGGAAGAAGGTACTAAGAATGCTTGGGGCGATACAGAGGAATGTGTCCTACAAAAGTGAGGAGGTCATCAGGAAGCTTTACTGTGCATATGTCAGGCCACATTTGGAATACTGTGTCCAAGCTTGGTCCCCTAGTTATGGGAAAGATTGTTGGCTTTTAGAGAGAGTACAAAAGAGGGCAAAAAAAATGGGTAATGGTATAGGCAACCTGGCATATGAGGAAAGATTGAAGAAATTGAATATGTTTTCACTTAGATATAGAAGGCTGAGAGGAGATCTCATCGAGGTTTTTAAATTTGTTCATGGTCAGGAACAGGGATATCTCAGGGAAATGTTTGAATTTAACAGAAATGATGCAATTAGAGGTCATCAATTCAAAATTAAAGTTAATCACAGCATGACAGGGTTAAGACAGTCTTTCTTCACCAACAGGGTAGTAGAACACTGGAACCAGCTGCCAGGAACAATTGTCAGTAGCAACACACTGAACATCTTTAAAAACGGCATATACAATCATTATAAGAATAGGGGGCTTGTTTTCTGTATTCCAGGGAGGGTTGATTGACAGATTTGGTGGGCAACTGGTTCAGTGTACAAAGTGCAACCAAGAAGGGCCCTTGTGGCTCATAGTTGCACTGATCTTTTATGTCTTTATGTCGTTATGAGAAGCATACTCAGTTCCTGACTCAGAAACAACGGCAACATGCTTCTTTTGAGAAGACGACGTCGGCTGTTCCACGAACGTGCTGTATTTACTTCAGTCAAAATACAAAGTCCGCACTACTGACTCCCGGAACACATGGACTCCCCGGCTAGCTTCACTCTCCCTCACGACATTCCTTTGCGGCCAGATCTTTACACCCACCAAATATTTGTTCAGTTGCATGTGCAATGTCCAGCTGCGACGTGTTGACTATTGCAGCCGTAGCCCTGCTCGAGATGCCGAACCGATCCCTTGTCAATGCAGTATTTGTCAGCTCATGAAGGCTGATTATATTGGTGTAAATGCTGTTGGGATTGTCGAACACGAGCTAAATAATGGGGTAAATAGTATATCAAAGGACGTGGATCAGCACTGAAAACAGTGCTGACCGACACCACTGTGCCCAGGGGCGATTGTCTGTCCAGATTCGGATGATCGGATGACCACTTCCAAGAGGGCTGAAGTTTCGTTGGAGGGGGGGGGGGGAGGGGAGAGTAAGAAAATTAACTAAGTTCTTCCCTTGAGGGGCTGAAACACGTGTGGGGAGACTGGACAGTGTCTAGGTCCTCGGCCACAGCCGACTTCCCCCGTTGGCGGTGACTTTGCCGGTGTCCTGGCGATCCACCCGGCCGCACATGTTGGTGGAAATACTGGTGGAGTCGGTGGTCTGTCAGGCCTGAGCAAAGAGGTTGGAATAATGTCTTAGTGCATGGGTAGGTCGGGTAGGTCATTATCTTCATAGTAATGATCCATTTTTTGTTTGTTCATGACCGCTAACCGGACACTCTCTTTTATGTCGTCCTGTGCTCCTAATTTAACAAGGAACCACCAGAGGCGCGCTAGTGTCCCCCCACCCCCAGCACGGAATAGGGCAAACTTCAGCCGGTTCGCATTACTCCATGTTTGCGCAAAAGTGGTCTTTGGTGGATATTTGGTGTTTTCTATGGCACAGCCAGAATAGCATTACATCGGCAGTTCTTTTTGCGAAAAAGTACTTTGATGACACACCACAATTGCATACACCCACGTTATCAATAAATACATAAATAAATTGTAAGGAGGCTTACATTCCTTAGGTATGCATTTTCAACATTTTCCCATCCGACCAGGCCGCAAGACGCCCGGCCAGATCCCGGCTACCTTCTCCCTCCCCTCTCGTATTACCTTGAAGCTGATACGTACTGGCTCGCAGTACGTGTCGCTTCAAAGGCGGCATCGGGAAAAACAACTAAAGGCGAACCAGGGTAATCGCCTGGCACCCTCCTTCCCTCCTCGTCCAGCTGGCCACCAGAGGTGCGAAAACAAGCAGATCCAGATCAACAGACAGGTCGGTGACCCACATCTGAAACACCGCTAGCTGAGAGGAAATTTCCAGACATACAGACCGTCCTGACAGCCCCAGGCTTCCTCTCCCCGTCTAAATAAACTCGGCCTTTAGACTAACAGGAGTTCAAACAATAATGCTATAGCTACCCACCTGCCGTGGTGCAACCCTTTTCGTTGCAATCCAAACTTTACCTGAACACAAGGGATGATGTTCACATGATGGTTTATATTTGCCGAAGGAGTAACATCGTCATATGAAGTAAATGTACAAGCGAGGCAGTCGGCCTGCGAGCCGTCCTCCTATGGACTGAACGTTCCCGGGTACGGGTAATGAGTGTCAAAGCCGGTTTTTAACTTGTCTAGAATATTAATGTTGTATATATATATATATATGATCTGCGTTTGGATGATGTCGAATTGCGAGAGGGTGCGATGAACGGACACTTCGGAGGCATTAGCACATGCTCTGATTCTTTGACTGCGAAATCCCGCTGGCCTCTGTGACCCAGGGGCGCAGATGGGGGCGGACATGGCATGCAGGTGGGGTGGGCTGTCCCACCTTGCGTCCGTCGAGTTTGGCGCCGAACAATAGGGTAATGCAAAACACTGCACGGTCTTGAGTCCACCCCCGTTCGCTATACGTTTGGACACGGATCTATATAGCGTTTGGGGGAAGGTACGGACGGGATTTGGCGTGCCATAAGCCCCGAGGCTGAAAGGGTAGAGCAGGCTAGGTTATATGGACGGCCAGGGGACGTGCCCAACGTCGTAGGGATCCGTGCCCGCCCCTGAGCACGTTCACTTGGTCGCAAGTGTACGGCGAATAAGGGCCGGTTTTTAAGGTTAGGTATGCCAGTCAAAGACCCCAGAGCACTTGTATAAGCCCTCGGAGCCAGTACGATGAGCCCCCTCGTAGCATTAAAACTTCATCCAGGCGACTAACGCTGCCAATAATGGCGAGGCCAGCTATGATGGCATTGGAAGATTTACATATTCGGCCAAACTACCATCAAAAATAGAGCCATGATCCGTCGTATATGTGTTTGTGTACCGCTGAGTAGGAGGGGGAGCAAAATTTTGGGGACCAAGTATTTCATTAATTAATAAGGAGAGAATGAATGGGACGAGCGAATGTGAAGTGAATGAGAAGAATGAATATGCTTTAGGTAGTTTTAAGGACCAGCGGAAGCCGCTTGGGGCTTATCACAGGCACCTATTTCGTGCGGTACCATGTACAAAATTATACTACTATTAGCATCCAAAAAGTCCCAACTCGGGACAAGTCATTGAAGCCAAAGGCAGATTGTATTCTCATTAATTATCTAATGCAACGTATTAATTATAATTTGGCTAAACATTCACTTACCTATAGGGTGTTCCCAAAACTTTGACCTAGCACACATATAAATTCGTGTTTGGGACGGTAGCTCAAACAACATAAAGCCGGCTGGGGCTTGGGGAATGTGTGGTGGAGGAGGCGGGGAAACACAGCACAACACACCCCCGACAGAGGCACAATCAGCAAAGGAGATAATTAGCCCAGTCTAAATCTATAGTCAGCCCATGTTCAGCCTTGTTAAAGTGCAGTCTCAGTTAAAATAAAGCCCCATAGTTCAATCATATCAGTTCTAGTTAGGCTTGGTTAGCCCTCCATTTCACACACCCATAATTATTTTCACACACCCAGCATTAAAGTTTTAGACACCCAGCGCTGCTGCATCCACACACCCCTCACCCGCCACACCCGCCAAACCACCGAAACCACCACCCCCACACCCCACCGACGGCAGAGCCGCCACCCCTAAAAATAAATAAATAAATAAATAAATAAATAAATAAATAAATAAAGAAATAAAGAATTTAATAAATAAATAAAGAATTTAATAAATAAATCAATCAATCAATAATTAAATCTATAAATAGTAAAATAAATACAAACCCATCAATAAATAAATAAATACATAAATAAATAAATAAGTGAGAACCGAACTAAACAAATCACTACATAAATCACTGCGGAGGTCTCCATTCTTCATATCGTGCTTTCCCCTCACGCTGGTGAGGCGCGTTTGGCTTAGACCTTAAAAAGGTCCAGTTCAACAGGAGCGTTTTAAAAAATGCTTACCGTTATACCAATGCATCGATATGGTGACGCCGATGCCACGTCCCCGGCCTTATCGGACCGGTTACCAACGGACCTCCCCAGCCGGGAGCTATCCGAGCGAATGAAGCGGTTCCAATCCTGTCATTTTCAATACCATAATGTTGAATTATTTTAATATTAAATGAATAAAATATTTTGACGATAAACACAAAGAGAGCATGCCAGACGGATGCATGCAATATATATGCATAAATATATATATATATATATATATATATATATATATATATATATATATATATATATATATGTATATAAACATCGCACTGGGGAAAACCGTGTGGTCCGCATAGTCCACCATTACACGTATGCGGCGGTCCGTGCAGATGCGCGGCGCTTTACAAAACTCCCTCGGGTTTCTGGCGTCTTGACGGGGTCAGTTACAGAGGGCATGTCCACCTTCTGCAAGCGCTCCTCAGCTGTTCTGCGCGCCGCGTCAGCTAACGCGACTGCATGATCTGTGCGCCGCACAGCTGCGACATGGCGCAACTGTATGATAGTGCGCAGTCGGCTGAAGAGCGCCAGGGGCTCAGTGCTGACACTTGGCCACCTCTCCTGCAGCAACTGAGCCAGGCCCTTGGTAACCCCAGAAGCCCGACTGAGCTAATCCATCGTCTGATTGGTGGGTCCGACGCACTACTCCCTTGCCAGCATGCAAGGCGCAAAACACGACCTCGAACTGGTCGAGGCACTCCATCCACTGAGCGGACGGAATGTGGAGTCCACCGTGAATCAGCAGCCTGAACCATTCGGCTGCTACCAGCACCTCCTCCTCTGCCCTGTCTGGGTCGCAGGCGCGAGATCAGACACAGCTCTTCTCAGAGCACGATCGGCGCCCGCAGTCAGCAAGCAAGAAGAGAACCAGGAAGGTCCAAGGTTTGAGCAGAAGACAAACCTGTAGCAGCAGAAGAAGCCAAGACACGAAGAGATCCAGGGACCCTAGAGGAGCACTCTTGCGAATCTAGAAGGAAAACCTCCCTCGCCAAATCTCCAACTTCTCTCTGTCTCCCAACTAACATTTACCCTCCTGAAGAAACCTAACAGTGTCGAGCCCACTATCTTGGGCCTTTGCGGCCGGGGCAGGGACCAGAGAGCGAAAGCTCGGTCCAGGGTGCAACGAATCCGGGTAGTTCTTCAGTCAGGAGGGACACTTGCGGGGGGCGGGACCAAACCCTTACACACCATGGCGCCCGCCGCCAGCACCACACAAGACACCTACCTAATAGGTACGTACACAGAGACAGGACACAACATCACACAGGAGTCTCCTTTCACTCTCGAGAGGACACTCAGACAAATTCTTAATTCAACACACTTCAAGGTCCACATGCACATCACACACATCATAGTCCAAGCACAGAGCAGCGCGAACACACAAACTCTACTAAACACAACCACCTTTAACAACCAGTGCTGCTCTTTCACGTTACACCGCAACTTGAACACCAGCCGCGGCTACATTTGCGCCCCAGAGCTGGATAGCTTACCACTTGACAGCATCGCCGCACTATTCGACGCCTCAGCCCTCCTGGATGCCACAGTTACAATCAGCCAGAATAAACGGGAGGCACGTTCGACTCACAAGCTTCCAGTACTGACTTTCGACTCACAACACCTACCATCACACGTCCACATACACAACAAGGCCTACAAGGTCCGCCTCTACATGCCTATGCAACTTCGGTGCCGGTTCAACTTGCGTTATGGACATGACGAACGCGCATGCGCGTCGCCAACTCCCAGATGCAGCCAGTGCGCCGGTCACCACGCAGCATCCGACTGCAACTCCTCCGAAAGGAATTGTGCAGGCTGTGATGGACCGCACCCCGCCACCGACCCCGACTGCCCCAAGTGGGCATACGAGAGGGGGTGTGTCGGTATGCGGCAACTTCTCGGGTGCCACAGGCAACAGCACGACAGCACCTACGTCACACCACCACTGACACTCACACAGCCACAACCGCACCTCTCCACACCGCACCTACCGCCGGGCGAAGATACGCAGCGACACTCTCCACACCTAAACCCACGCCACCTCCAACACCAGCTCCCACCCGCCCAACCATCCCACCAGCAGTCGACTCCTGGAGCTCGGCACACCTCCCTCCTCAACGCTCCTCCGGTCCTCGCCTCAACCGCCCCACCGATCCCCGGACTTCACCGGCCCACCACCCCTCGACCTCACCGATCACCATTCCTTCCAACCCCACCCCACCCAGGACCTGGCCTCCTCCCACATCCACTCCACTTCAGACCTGGCCCTTGTCCACATCCCCTTCACCCTCGACCCGGCCTCCTCCCACACCCTTTCCACAGCGGGCCCGGCTTCCCACGTCCACCCCACTGAGGAATGGGCCTCCTTCCCTTCCCACCCCATCTCAGACCCGGTCCATGCCTACCACCATCCCACTATCCACCCCGCATCATCCCTCTTCCAACACACATCACACCCATCCCCGGTCCCCATCCAATCCCCCATCGGTACCCACCCATCTGCCACGGGACCTGGCCGTACCACTTCGCGCCACCGCTTCCAACCGGCCACGGGCCACCTCGCCACCCTGAAGCCTTTCCTTTCACTGCCTCCTCCAGGGCCTCGCTGCTCCTACCACACCCAAACCAAGGTCCAAACCAAGGCCTAGAACGAAGGCCACCACAACATCCACCCAGACCACAAGTCCACGGCCACCACCTCCTGCCAAACCAAATCTCCCACCACCTCTTGCACACCCACCCAAACCCACTCCAAAACCTCGTCTTAGGCCAGCACTCAGACCGAACCTACCATTCCTTCCAAGCCCGTCGAACCCACAACTCCAGACCAACGAATCCCACCAGAACCCACCGCGCCTCCCAAGCGCAAATCACGCCGCCACTCTACTCAATCACCTCCCAGGACCCGTGCGACCAGGTCCAGGCTACCACCCCTGCCTGGGTCACCTCCCAACCCTCTCTCCGTTCACCGGTTCAAACTTTCTCCCCAACTCGACACCGACACCACCCCAGTATAGGAACACCAACAGTCACTAAACGCGTTCGGCAATGGGACTTTTCTGCAATGGAACACCGGTGGCCTTTTAGGCAAGTACATAGAATTCAAATCGGAATTCTTGCAACAAAACCATTATTAGCTGCGCTCCAAGAAACTCACTTTCGAGATTCTGACTCCACTTGGAACAAAATCCCATATTACACTTGGCACGTCGACAACGTAAATGGCCCAAATAGGAAATGGGACGCAGCTATACACATTGCAAACAGCATACCTCACCGTCGAATAACGTTAAATACTCCTCTGAATTGCGTAGTAGTCAACCTCAAAGTTGCCCATTGCGAAACCAGTCATCTCACTATGCATCTCGCCGTCAGCTGAAAACCCCACACCACAGGAGCTGAGCGGCATGCTGCTTCAGGCCCCTGCACCAGTTCTCATTATGGGATACTTCAATACTAGACGCCCCTCCTGGGGAAGTGACCAGACTGACGCTAGAGGGCGCGAAATTCACCAGTTTATTTCGGACCACAACCTAGTACTTCTTAACACCGGGGCCGCCACCCGCTACAACCCGACCTTAGGAGGATCGGACAGTGGTATTGACTTAACGTGCTGCTCCCAACGACTTAGCTCACTATCTGACTGGTCAGTTTCAGACGTTCCCGGGCTGAGCGACCACTACCCAATCACGCTGGGGCTCAGCACGGACGCTATCCACCACACTAAGCTATTTAGACAATCTTGGAACTTGAAAAGAGCGGACTGGGCTAAATTCGAGGAACAGGTGGACCTCCAGCCTAACAACTTCAGAGCCCAGTAAGATCGAGACAATCCTAAGGGCCATCAGCTCAGCAGCATGAGACTCAGTCCCAAAAAGTAACCAACCTAGGAAAAAGGCATCTACGCCATTGTGGACCCCGGACTGTCAAAGGGCAATCGCGGCACGGCGCCGTGCCCACAAACAATTCAAAAGATGTGTGTGCGAAGCACACCTATCAGCAGACAATCTCAGCATACAGACAATCTCAAAAACACTGCTGCTACACAATTCGAACAGCACGCTGAAACTGTTGGCACTCTTTTGCCTCTCAATTCAATAGGTTCACCCCTACTCATAATCACCCCCTATCCCAGAATCTGGGACCTGATGAAGCATTTCAGCCTGAAACGTCCACCACCAGACCCCTTCCCCCAGCTGACGGTGAAAGGACAGCCCATCACTGACCCACAACAAGTCGTAGACCACTTTAAACTACACTACGCCAGCGTATCTGGCAACAGCAACTACGACACCACTACAGTAAGCGCTCTAGACGCCCTTGCCTCCAAAGCAAATGTTAGCTCTAGCAATAGAAAATCTATAATCAGTCGTTTACTACGCACGAATTACACCTTGCTCTCAGCAAGTGTGGAAACACGTCGGTTGCGCCGGATGACATCCATTACCAGTTTCTTAAACGACTTAGCAAAAATTCCCTAACGTACCTACTAGCGGCCATAAATGAACTGTACCAAAGCGACACGTTTCCCGCATCCTGGCGAAAGAGCGTAGTCATTCCATTGCCAAAGCCGCACAAAGATCACTCCACTCCAAAAGGTTATAAACCCATCTCACTTACTAGCTGTGCTAGCAAGTTAGTCGAAGGCATGTTCAACACACGATTGACGAAATTTCTGGAACACAACGACCTGCTCGATGAATTTCAGTGCGGCTTCCAGCGTCAAAAATCAACTGCAGGTAATATCATTAGATTAGTGCATGACATAAAAAGTGGTCTACGCATCAACCGCGCAATAGTAGCTGCCTACTGAGACATCACTGCCGCATTCGACCGAGTACACAAGTCCGCACTGACGCACAAACTCCACAAGATAGGCCTACGCGGACACATGGCACACTTCATGCTCAACTTCCTTAGAGACAGGACCCTTAAGGTCCGATGCGGCAGTGTCACATCAAACACCACAACTCAGGAGCAGGGCCTGGCTCAGGGGAGCGTGCTCTCACCGAGCCTCTTCATCATCATGATCAACGACATACTTGCTAACCACACTAACACCTACTTCAATACTCACTTTTCGCGGACGGCATAGCCATTTGGACAACATCATAATGCTTCCTTAAAGCTGAAAAAAAAACATTCAAGCTGGACTAGACCACATTGCAAAGTGGTGAAAAACTTGGGGCTTCACCCTGTCCGCACAAAAATCGGCCACCGTCACATATAGTCGTCTCCGCCCCACACCCAAAACTCTACTTAAAATCGATGGCAAAGCCATCGAACAGGTGAAATTCTTCAAGTTCTTAGGAGTATAATTAGACGAAAAACTCAGTTTCAACGCCCACATCACCTCCATCTCGGAGCGATGCGCCAAGCGCGTCAACATACTACGTGCACTTGCAGGCACAGACTGGGGCGGAGACAGGAAAACACTACTGTGACTGTACACATCAATCATATGACCCATCCTAGAATACAACAGCATCATTTTTGCCACCATTTCAGAAAGTCAGAGCCGAAATTTAGAAATCGTGCAAAATAGCTGCATCAGAGCAGCCACAGGTGCCTCAGCACCACACGATAGCCAGTCTTCTAGTGGACTAAAACACGCCCCCACTCTACGTTAGGACACAACAGCTTTGCCGCTACCACATCAAAATCAAATCCATTAAAAATAATCCAGCACATCGCTGCTTTACGCCTAACAGATCCCACAAGAGACGATTTGCGCGCAAACTTCCACCATATAGCATTCAAATTGCCACGGCTCTCTCAGATCTTAACTTCTTAATGCCACCCACTGCAGCTCGACCGCCCACTAGGCCATTCTGGACTTTCAGTCAACCAAAGGTCGAGTACTTGCTCTCGGAGAAGAAATCCAGTATCACATCGACGGAAATTATTGGCTTCTTCCACAAGTTCGCCGATGACAACAATCACAAATCACTCGTATTCACGGATGGGTCGAAACACGAGGCAAAGGTAGGTATCGGCATCACTGGACCAGACCTCAGGCTTTCCAAGCGTCTACCGGATAACTTCTCCATCTACTCCGCTGAAGCAATGGCCATTCTGGCCGATATCACCATTCTCATGAGGCGTAAAGCTAGAAACGCAGTAATTTGCTCAGACTCCAAATTTGTCCTCCAGTCAATTAGCAACACCCACGACTGTCCACATCACTTCATTGATAGAATCCAACAACTCGTGGCCCATAACGTAAACATGAACTTTTCCTTCCTCTGGATTCCGGGCCACGCCAACATCCCAGGTAACGAAGAAGCAGACCGGCTCGCAAAGCAAGCCGTAGCATCGAACACTTACCCCAGCGTGGAATATTCGGTAGACGATTGCAAAGCACTCCTAGAACGCCACATTCGCCAACATCAACAGGACACATGGACACAACACAACTCAACACAACACAACACACATTCAACCACACCCACGCAATCAAACCAACAATAGGCACATGGAACACATCAAATAAATCTCACCGACAAAAAGAGGTCATCCTCACTAGACTTAGAACTGGTTGCACGAAACTAACACAGCCTCAATTAGAGGGTGACCAATATACAACACCGCACTGCGGCACCTGCAACACCACGCTAAGCATAGGCCACATCCTGCTAGACTGTAGTAGCTTTAGCTCTCAAAGACAACCACCTAAGGCATTCTGCCAAAGAGAGGGCATCATCCTATCGCTTCCATCGCTTCTCGGTAACAAGCACCCATAACTCCTTCAAAACTAGTAGGAGCATTGTAGGCACCACACCACCAACAATCACATGAACTCGCAATGCATGACCGCGAAACACTCGTAGGAAACACGCAAAGAGCCATCACCGCATGGCGTCGGACGTACATGAGCCGATTTGCTTCTCAATTAGAAATAAATGACTACCTAGCGGTGCCGTCGGAAGTAAATGAGCCGACTTGCTTTAGGAAAACATCAACAAAAATAAAAATAAAAATTAGCATAACGTAAAACGACTACCCGGAGGAGCCATCGGACGTAGATGAGCCGATTTGCTTTGCAACTCATAACGTAAACGGCTACCCAGAGGTACATCGGACGTAGAAGAGCCGAATTGCAAAACACCGTACTAACCCAACTGACAACCCTGCATGCTTAGACTAACACGCGGCGGCCGGCGTGATAGGCGGTGTGGACAAATACCTCCTTGTGTAATGTCACCCTGTTTTGGTGTTGGGCGGCTGGTATTGGGACCAGCATCAGCATCCTTAAGTTCAAGCAGAACATCATCCTTAGGCTGGTGAGCAGAACCGTCTCGAGTGTGCTCTGCTGCTGACTCAGGATTTCCAGAAGCATTGAAACATCAAAATAATAGCGTCAAAAATACTAATGAACTAAACAGTGTCACACATAATGCACAGATAAGAAAATCAAATTAATCTGCTTGGGTTATGAATAGTGCTGCTGTAATGGAATTACTTTTAAGTTCGTTAAATCAATAACAGGTGGCAAAAACAAATCAAACATACGCCACAAAGGCTTTCCATAAAAGTCTGAGCAAACATTGGACACCAACATCCAGTATCAGTACTATTCGTGCACACCCTGACTGTTGCCGAGCTCTCTGAATACTCCGCCCTGCCGAGTGGCCTGACTGACCGCTGATTATTGCGGTTCTTATTTTTCATTTTCGTGGGGTGACACCCGTCGTTCTTTTCTCCTTTCTTTTTCTAGTGGTGTGACACCCGTCACCCCTAGTTTTCGTCGTCGTCGTATTTCCGTTCCCTGAGTTTCTGTATGTCCTTTATCTTTATTTAAATTACATTAGGTAGGATTTTTCCTCGTGATCGGGAAAAGGCGTAAAAAGGACACGGATCCATGCTCGCCAACGGACTCAGACCCGGAATTTCCTCCTCTGACCACACCCGACGACCATCGCACGAACACAGACCCGGCCCCTGATGCTCCTTCGATCGATGCAAACGTTGACGATCCGCGCCGAACTATTCCCCTCCATGACGCCATGAAAGCCCTTTGCGCCTCGCCGACCCCTGTTCGTCCCAAGACCACGACCTCGCCTCGCAATCCAGACCAGACCACCACTCTCCACGCCGCTGACCCACGCTCGAACCAGACCACGTCGTCCCAACCTGAACCTATCGAACCATACCTCGACAGTGCTGGATCATACATCGTGGTAAAGCCTGTCGAGGAGTCCGTCTCCTTTCGTCGTTTCAACGTTTTCTGGCCAACCAAGCAACTCCTCGCCATCTGCTCCTGGGCCAATCCTTACATTGAAGCCCCAGCCAACGGAACCCTCGTCATCAAAACCCAAACCCGAGCCCAGACCATAGCCCTCCTCCGTACCACCACATTTTGTGGTAAATCCGTGACCATTTCACTCAACTCCAACCGCAACACCACCAAGGGCACCGACTTTGCGCCGGAGCTCCGCTTCATGTCTGAGGAAGATATCTAAGCGGAGCTCAGGCCGGAGGGGGTGACCCACGTCCGCCGAATCACATCCTTCAAAGATGGTCAGAAACGTGACACGAGTCTCCTAGTCCTTACCTTCAACTCTACCACTCTTCCCAATATCCTCCTGGCCGGCTACCTTCGATACCAAGTCCGTGTCTTTATCCCGAATCCTCTCCGCTGTTTCAATTGCCAACCCTTCAGCCATGGCAGTAAAACATACGCCAACCAGCCCGCTGTCCCAAGTGCGGTGAACCACCCCATCCTGATTCCACCTGCTCCAAGCCTGCTCACTGCCTCAACTGCAACACACCTGACCACCTGGCCACATCACTACTATGTCCAGTCTGGCGCGAAGAGAAAGAGGTTTGCACCGTCAAGGCCACAACCGGGCTGTCCTACCCCTAGGCTCGACGGTCTGTCGAGGCCACCTCCCCTCGACCTAAGCTTACGCCCAGGCGGCCACCATTGCTCCCTCCACCCCTCGCGTCAACACCACTTCTACTTCTATTTAAACTGACATGGATTAGCTCTACTAAAAAACTCACACCACTGACCACACCGACACAAAACACCCTGGCTTCCAGCACACAGACCACTCTGAGTCTACACACTCAAGCGAATTCCATGAGGAATTATAGACCCCGCAGCCATTCGGCTGCTGGGGAAATACGTGCCATTTCGGTGGGCCGCCGATCGCTCCCGGCGCCCACGTGATCCGACCGACACATTCCAGCGGGCGGGTATCCCCGCGGCAGTGACCGGCCGCCGGGACCTTGCCAAGGTCACCGGTCGGCCGGACGGATCGGGCGGGTCCACTTCGACCGCCCGCACCCAACACACATGCCCGACAGAACTGCAATCGTGGCTGCGCCATGCACCGAAAGGTGCCGATAAACATTAATTTCTATCTTTCTTATGTCGGTTTTTTACAGTCGAATTGCCGGAGCTTAATATCACAATTGGCAGAAATGAAAGTATTCTTTAGTTTACTCACTTCCATTCTCATCGCACTTCAGGAAACCTGGTTCTTACCCACCGATCCATATAATTTCAACATTTTTAATTACTCGCTCTACCGTCACGACGAGGTCCGTGAAACACACCGCAGTGGCGGTACAGCACTTTACATAAACAATGATTACACACATACACAAATTACACTCAATTCTCCTTTACAAGCAGTGGCTTGTGCATTGCGTTTTCATGGTAGGAACTTAGATGTATGTTCATTATATATTCCACCATCTACATACAACACAAACATTTTGACAGAATTAGAAAACCTCATAGCGCAATTCAAAAACCCTTTCATTTTACTTGGCGATTTTAACGCCCATAACCCAGCGTGGGATACACGCACACTTCCAGACACTCGCGGACGCATAGTTGAACACACCCTGACAGACACAATTTAGTATTATTTAACACCGGTGAGCCAACATTTTTCCACCTCGGTCACAATACAGAAACTACCATTCATTTAACAATTTGTTCTCCAGCCCTGGCCAACGATTTTGATTGGACAATAGACACAGACATTCATGATAGCGATCACTACCCCATTAAATTAGTACCGACCATTTGAACAACTGCCGATACCACACCAAGTTTTATTCCTCGCTGGAAACTTTCGAAAGCCGACTGGACCAAATTTGAGGAGCTTTCGTCGTTACAGTACAACCAGGACACTTCTCCAGTACAACACATTCATTGAATTACCAACACACATTTACAAGCAGCGTCTGCAACAATTCCACTCACAAAACCTATCACAAAACGAACCCCAGTCCCCTGGTGGTCCATAGAAGTTTCCCAAGCAATATCCGCTAGAAAACGAGCATTTATAAAACATTTACGCCATCCCGACTAACAAAACTTAATCAACCGGAACCATGAACGTGCAAGAACACGCTGCATTATACGTAACGCTAGGCGTCGTTCATGGGCAAATTACCTTCAGCAACTCACTTTCGACACACCGTTTAGCAAAATATGGGGATTAATCCCCCGTTTGAGCGGACGATCCTCATTTAGATCACTACCGGCCCTCAAACTTCACAATATCACCATTACCGAACCTCAAGCAATAGTAAACACCATAGCGGACACTATTGCCCACCATAGCTCCGACGAAAACTACAGACTGGGTTTCATAGAAAATGCACTACACACTTTTTTACCTCGATCCCGCACAATTTGATTCTGATAACACAGAAATATATAATTCTCCTTTTCAAATTTCAGAACTTGATGCAGCCATTTCCTCCGCCGGCAATACTTCAGTAGGGCCTGACAACTTACATTATTATTTTTTTTCAGACATTTACCGGATCACACCAAACATTGCATTTTGCACCCATTTAATTCACTATGGACAACTCATGCCTTCCCTGAAACTTGGAAAGAATCTTTCATTATACCAATCCCAAAACCTGGCAAGGACCATAGTAATGTTCGACCCATTGCACTCACCAGTTGTCTAGGAAAACTTTTTGAACATATACCTATCAAAAGACTGACCTGGCACCTGGAAACAAATTCCCTTCCATTTCCCTTTCAATGTGGTTTTCGGCGAGAACGCAACACCATAGATCATCTTATTCGGTTAGAGACAGACATCCGTCAAGGCTACAAAAAACATGAACACACTGTCGCAGTATTTTTAGACATAAGCAAAGCGTATGATATGGTTTTCAAACCCGCATTACTCTTCGAAATTGAAAAAACTCGGTATAAAAGGATATTTAGCACATTATTTAATATGTTTTTTACCTGGTTCTCGTCGATTCCACACCAGGTGCCGGTCAGCCATTTCCGATCCACATCGTCTCCAGAACGGCCTACCACAGGGTAGTTGTCTTTCACCAGTATTATTTAACATTATCATTAATGATCGTTTCGATGACATGCCTGCCAGTATATCATATTCACTATTTGCAGACGATAGCGCAATTTGGTGCACCGGCAAAAATTATGAACATTGTTCAATTCGCTTGCAAAACACACTTGACAGAATACACGAATGGTCCTTGAAGTATAGTTTCATTTTTTCGGCCCCAAAATCTGCAACACTAATATTTAGTAAATCAACACCCTGCCCAAACCCAGACACACCGCTTCACCTCGGGAACAACCACATACCTGTTGTGACTTCATTTAAATTTCTTGGTAATATTTTAGACCGTAGGCTTTCAATGCATAAACACATCAAACACATTTAAAACAAATATTTTAACCGACTCAATTTATTTCGATCACTTCTTCATCACTCGGAGCCGACCGCCATACACTTCTACTACTCTACAAATCTTTAATTTTACGCATAATAGAATATGGATCCGTAGTATATGCCGGTGCCAGCACATCCTCCTTAAAAAAATTACACACCATTCAAAATAAACTTATCCGTATCGCACTCGGTGCAATGATTATTTCACCCATCATTTCGTTAGAAGCCGAAGCAGGAATCCCTCCATTAGCTCTCAGACGAATGCAACAGACACTCAGATATGCCTAAAAAATTCAATTTCACGAAAACCATCCCACACACATCCTTGCTCGCTCTTCCAAACATACATCATGATTATCTCGGTCCAGCCGAAAAAAAGAACTGTCCTCACTGTTGGAGTACGCATGCCGCGAGCTGAATATGAAGTTCCGTTTCGCATGATACCGCTAGGTGGCGGTGCTACTAGATGACCTAACCGGCCCATTAGGTGCTGCCGCCTGCGGCGGAAATGGGAACCGGTAAACAGTGAGGGCGTGGCGGCATTGTTCGTTTGGAGCTGGAGGAGTGAGCAGGGCGGAAGAATAAATCACGGACCGAAGATCCAGTCACTCTGGAAAGTCGCGTGTCGCGGAATCGGGAGGAACCGACACTCGAACATGGCGCAGCCGGGACAACAAGAACTGTTGGGGGAAGCCGAACACCTGACTTCTCTTCAAACGACAATGGCGGCCACCGCGAAGCCGCCATGGAGGATATCGCCGCCGGACAAACTCGACCTTTCGGTGGACAGAGGTGACTCGTTCAGAACATGGAAGGAAAGGTGGGATGATTACGCGCTCTTAGCGGGGGTAAGTCAACAAAACCAAATCGTGCAAATGGCAATATTACGTGCGTGTCTGAGTGATGATACACTTCGTATCGTGCGCAATTTCGACATTGCACCAGCCGATCGAAATATGGATGTTGTACTCCGACACCTTACCACCTTTGCAAGGGGACAGGTCAACGAGGTGATTGAAAGGAGAAACTTCAACCTAAGAGTGCAGCGAGAAGGAGAGAGTTTTGATGACTTTCTAGTTGCATTAAGAGACTTAACGACCACTTGCAACTTTTGTGATAAGTGCAAGGACAGTTTGATTCGTGATAGGATAGTGGTGGGGTGTTTTGACCCACAAGTCATCAAGAAGTTGTGTGCCATCCCTCGCTTAAGTTTAAGTGGTGCCATTGACATGTGCCGTGCAGAGGAAGCTGCAGAAAGGGATGCTGGCGCAATTTCAGCAGGCCGAGATAGACACATCGGCACCTACCGGATCCAGAGAACGCCCAGGCAGGCCCACCCTGGGTCGTTGAAAGGACAACGACAGGACACGTCCAAGTGCAGCCGCTGTGGCCGTGCACACCAGCGAGATATCTGCCCTGCAAATGGTAAGGTCTGTGCCAAATGTGGCAAGATCGGACATTTTGCAGTCGTCTGTCGGTCTCCTGCAACGCGTCGGCCAGAGTCCGGCCAGAAGAAGTGCAGACCTCTGATAGGGTCAGTGATATCCAGAACATCTTTGTCTTGTGCCCCAAGGGTGACTGTACAGGTTGGGTCACACAACATTAATGTGTCAGCCTTGCCAGACACTGGAGCAGACATCACCGTCGGTGGAGTCGACTTCATCACCCGCGTTGGCGGACATCTCGACAATCTCCTGCCACCAACAGAGAACCCAAAGTCAGTCGACGGCTCTACCATCAGAGCTCTTGGTATTCTGCCCACAACGTTGCGTATTGGTGCAGTTTCAACCAGCGCAGATGTCCACATTCTGGAGGGCGCTAAAGGACTGCTGCTATCATGGGAGGCCTGTCGTGACCTGAAGCTCATCCATGAAGAGTATCCTCGACAGCTCAACGCTCTCACGACTACGCCCACTCCTGGTAAGAGGACAGCAGGTGTTAAGGGTGAAGATATCTTCACTGAATTTGCTGATGTGTTTGATGGGCAGATCAAGGTGATGCCAGGGGAGACCTTCCATATCTATCTCCAGGAAGGTACCAGATCACATGCAGTGACTGCCTCCCGGCGGGTACCACTGGCGCTGAGGAAGCCACTGGAGCTTGAGATCCAAAAACTTCAAAAGGAAGGCATCATCACCCCAGTGACCGAATTGCAGGATTGCAGGATTCCAGGATTGCAAAGGAGGCCCCCATGATTGCAAAGGAGGCCCCAGGATTCCAAAGGAGACCCCAGGATTGCGAAGGATGCCTCCAGGCTAGCGAAGGAGGCCCCCAGGATTGCAAAGGAGGCCCCCAGGATTGTAAAGGAGGCCCCCCAGGATTGCAAAGGAGGTCCTCAGGATTGCAACGGAGGCCCCAGGATTGCAAAGGAAGCCTACAGGATTGCAAAGGAGGCCTCCAGGATTGCAAAGGAGGCCCCCAGGATTGCAAAGGAGGCCCTGTGATTACAAAGGAGGCCCCCATGATTGCAATGGAGGCCCCCAGGAATTGCAAAGGAGGCCTCCAGGATTGCAAAGGAGGCCTCCAGGATTACAAAGGAGGCCCCCAAGATTGCAAAGGAGGCCCCCAGGATTGCAAAGGTCTCCAGGATCGCAAAGGAGGACCCCCATGATTGCAAAGGAGGCCCACAGGATTGTCAAGGAGGCCTCCAGGATTGCAAAGGAGGCCCACATGATTATCAAGGAGGCCCCCAGGATTGCAAAGGAGGCCCACAGGATTGCAAAGGAGGCCCCAGGATTGCAAAGGAGACCCCCAGGATCGCAAAGGAGGCCTCCAGGATTGCAAAGGAAGCCCCCAGGATTGCAAAGGAGACTCCCGTGATTACAAAGGAGACCCCCATGATTGCAAAGGAGGCCCCCAGGATTGCAAAGGAGGCCCACAGGATTACAAAGGAGGCCCCCAGGATTGCAAAGGAGGCCCACATGATTGTCAAGGAGGCCTCCAGGATTGCAAAGGAGGCCCACAGGATTATCAAGGAGGCCCCCTGGATTGCAAAGGAGGCCTACAGGATTGTCAAGGAGGCTATCACATCAAGACCTTTAAAAAAATAGAACTCGATGTCCAAAAGTTCACACCGAGACTCGATTGAATGGACCCCAGCACCGGAAAATTAAGAACAGTTCGGGCAAAAATTACCCGGAGTGCTTTTATACTCCGAAAGGTGCCATCGGCTGAACAAAAAACTCCTTCGGTGGCCGCAGTGGCATATCAAAGGGGCAAATTCCCCCTCCCTCCTAAGAGGGATATGCTCCCAAGAATCGAGCCGAGGCCCCCAAAAGTCGCGCTGGGGCCACACAAATTCGCGTCGGTCCACCAGAATTCGCGTAGGGGCTCCAAGTAAATGCGGCGGGCCCCAGAAAACTCGCTCCGAGGCCCGAAAATCTGCAACAGGAACCGCCAAGATCGCGTTGGGGCCACAGCTAAGTACAACGCGCCCCGCAAACTCGAACCGGTCCCACCAAATATCGCGCTCGGACCCATAATTCCCATCGGTAGTACCACAAATTTGGTCTGGGCATGAAAAATTCACGTCGGGGCTGCCAACAATTGGCGTCTAGGGCTCCACATAAGCACCGTGTGACCCCCAAAGTCGCATCGGTATCCGAAAAAGAAAGCCGGAGCCCTCCAAAATAAGGAGGGATTCCAAAAAGAGTCCGGGTCAGGAATATGGTTCCGGAGCACCGAACATATCATCAGATGCCTTGAAAAAATCGCGTACAGCATCGAAAAACATAACGGAGCTCGAAGAAAATCGAGGTGAGATGGAAAGACATGGCGCCAGGGACTCGAAAAATGAGGCCGAGATTCGGAATTTAAAGAAAATTCAGAAGAGGTCCACAAAAATCGCGTTGACCCCAGATAACTGGCGTTGGGTCCCCGGAACCACGCGCCTGGGCGCGATAAGTTGCGCTAAGACCCAGAAATATCGCACCGAAGACCCAAAATCGTACTGGGCACCACAAATGTGCGTCGGAAGCCCCAAATAAACACAGCGGGACCCTAAGAGCACAACGGGAACCGAAAATGTAACTGGCCCTCCAAAGCGCAGTCTCGCAAAAAGCGACAGGGCCCTAAAACATGCGTTGCAGCCATAAATAAATATAGCAGGAACTCTAAAAAAACACACAAAAAAGACACCGGAAGCTCTCAAGGAACACAGGGGCCATGCGACCGCACAAGGGCCTGAAAAGAGGCTGGGGTCGCAATAAGCAACATGGTCCCAGAACGAACAAACATACCGGGCACTAAATAAATACATTGAGATCATTGAAAGCGCCCCGACAACTAAGAAAAATCATCCGTGCACAAAGAAGCAACAAAACCCTAAAACGAGCCGAGGTTTCGAAAATGCATTGGGCCTCTAACAAAAATGGATTGGAGCCCTAAGACACATCCGTAGACGAAGAAATACGAAACGGGTCCAAAGAAGTACACTCAGGCAGGGCCTCGGTTCGGTAGCCAACCTGGAAGCATATTTAATCAAAGATATGAGGTGCATCAAAGCTCAGCGGGTATCCGCATTTCTTCATCATAAAATATGAGAAGTGGGGAACTAATGATCGAATTTAATTAATCGAATTTTCAAGAATCGAATCGAACAAATTTTCGCAGCGAACGCCCATACAAAGCATTTCATCACGTCAGATAAGGCGCAAGTCTATAATGTGGCAGCAATTAGCAAAGCGTAGGAGGCCCAGCAGAATCCGTAGCATCGCACGAAGTGCGGCGAATGCGCCGAATGCGCAAGATGGGTGTGCACATGCACTAACGTTGGCGTCGTGGCGACCGGGCACTATGAACTGGAATGTCTGAAGTTGGTAAATTTTACATTTTAAAGTGATCAGTAATTTCAGCAGTGCAAGGTGACTTATCAAGGGATACCAAAAGAATACATTCGAACAGGATGGGGGAGCCAGGGTTGAAATCCGACGAATCGGAAACGATAGTGGTAGTTTAGGCCCCTCGACAGGATAATTTAGTTGGTTACTAATTATTTTATATAAAAAGGTCCCCTTTGACAAAATAGTTGTCAAAATCGGAAGACTTTTTATTGAGTAGGTGGACCCCTCCAAATACGTTTGCCCCCTCCCCTTGACGCAAATATAGGTACGTCACTGGCACTGGCGGATCCAGGGGGTGGGGGCATTCCGGCCATGGCCCCCCCAAGCGCTTCAAAGGGTGGCGGGGGGCCATAGTGTCTTTGGCCCCCCTCCCAAACCAATAAAAGTAAACTAAATTAAAATGCAGCAACCTTTGCTGAGGTTAAAAAATAGCTTTCCGGGTGAAGTAATCTCCAATTTTAAAGGTATTTTGTTATGATTGTTTGGAAGTCCAATATGGTAGCATAGTAGATTCTGACGCATCGAGGGTTCTATGCTGTTGAAGTTCTGCTTACAGCAAGAGATGACGAAATCAGCAGTTTCATTATTCCTTCGTCAGATAGGTTCATGAAGTTTGTTTAGCCAGTAACGGGCAAGCGGACCCAGTGAGCCAGATTTCGAAAGCGGAATTTGAACAGGATATTTTGTGCGAGTGACCAGTTGAGCCCAGTTGAGCAGCATGTTTCATATGCTGGTGTTGGGGTTGCTAAGATGAAGAGACAGGCTACATTCACTAGCGGATCCAGGGAGGGGCCATTCCGGCCATGGCTCCCCCGAAGCGCTTAAAAGGGTCTTTTAGCCCCCCGAAACCAACGGAAGTAAACTGAATGAAAATGCAGTAACCTTTGCCGAGGTTAAAAAATATCGTCTGGATGAAAGTATCTCCAATTTTAAAGGTATTTTTATAATTGTTTGGAAGCCAATATGGTAGCATAGTACATTCTGACACGCATCGAGGGTTCTATGCTGCTCAAGTTCTGCTTACAGCAAGAGTTGACAAAATCGGATCTGCCAGTGTGTACACGTGCACGAACGTTGACGTGGTACAAGACGTTGAACGTGAACATGAACGTTTTGGTAAACAAGAACACAAATCCCGTAACTTAGAAGCGGCGGAGGTAGGCTGGGGCCCCTACACAGGAAATTATGTTGTCATTAATTATTATTTTAAAAAATGGGTCCATTTGACAAATAGTGCTAGAAATCCGATGCTTTTAACCAAAAATAGTGGGAGAATGGGCACCCTCCAAATCCCTTCGACCCCTCCTCTGATGCAATTCCTAAGTACGCCACTGGGGGGGGAGGGGGAGGGGGCTGACGCCGAAAATCGAAAGTTGGCCCCCAAACCGGTGGGCTAGATCCGCCAGTGCGTTTGCTTATTTATACCCTGGTATGGCTCAGTTCTCAGCGGAAAAAAAAGATTCTTGCTATTGCGCTTTGCGTAAATGATGCACCATGCCAAGAACAAACAAGACATCAATATGAAGCCATGTTCCCCATTCTGGAACCATACTAAGAGCCTAAAAAAGCAATAGGAGGCCCTAGCACAGTGGAGGCCCCCTTTCAGGAGCAGGAGGCCCCCTATCAATATTTCCCCCCTGGAAGAATTTCGTGGCGACGCCACTGACAACATGTAGCCCCAGCCACGCAGCGTATCCATAATAATAACCATTCCAGAACACAACCTACCCAACCTACAACGTACACTACTCACCCATACACGAAGCGTTCGACAAAAGCTATTCTTGCGATTTTCACAAGAATGCTGCACTCTAATTGGTCAATTTGGCGCTCGCAGATGTCAAGAAGTGACATCGATCACAATCGCCTCAAGCGTCACATATGTAGCTAAACGACACCCCAGCAGCTGGTTGCCGTTGTCCAGCCCTGGTCTGTACATCGCACATAGCTTGAGAAAGGCGTAAGCCGAAACGTTGCAAATAAAGCTATGTTCCCATTGCTCTGTGTTCTTACAATTTGTCATTCTATCCTAATTAGCAAAAGTATGTCTTACCGTAGCAATGGCGGGCACAGTGACTTTGCGTTACAAGAATTTTACCTGCGGCATAAGATTACCATCACCAAGAACATAATTCAATTTCTATCAGACTGTATCTCCGAACAAGTCCTGCCAAGATCTGCACCAGCACAACTTCATTCGGTGGGTCATCCATTCTCTGCCTGTGCTCGGGCATATCTGGAGGACGGGATTGCCGACTTAAGGAACCATCGTCGAGTGTGTGAGATCGGCATTACAGCGTCAGAACTCTGAACAAAAACGTAACCACCAGACCAAGCTGGTACGTCTGATGGAAAGCAACCCATGGAAAGACACTGGTAACCGTGACTTGATTACAAACCTTTCGGACCGCGATCTAAGTTCGATAGAAACAGAAGCCTTATCATTCGGCCGCAATTTCGCTGTCGGATCCCACAAACAATGCTACCTGGAATCCGTAACTCGGAACCAGTGGTATTCCGACAGTGATATCGACAAAGGTTTCATCCAAGGACTCACCACCTGTTGTTCGGCGTTGTCGGCCACAAGACAGCCATCCCTCCTTCGAAGATATTTGAAAGCTCTGAAAGATCTCGGCAATGACTATCAGATACTAATACAAGAACAGACAAAGGCGGAGGAGTGGTAGTTCTAAACCAAAGTGACTATGTGTAAAAAATGAGTGCTCTTCTAGACGATGCGGTGACATACCAATCGGTACCAATAGGAAGTGCACAGAAAGAGAGTGTCCAGTTTCAGAAGAAAGCTCGCTTCATCCTGAGAAAATCCGTGAAAGGAAAAGGACTTCTACACCTAATAGAAGAGTCCCCAATAACGCCTTCCATGAGAGGTATGCCCAATACTCACAAATCTGATGCACCCATGCGTCCACTTGTTTCAGGTATAGGAAGTGCTCCACATAAGCTGAAGAAAAAACTAGCAAAACCGTTGTCAGAAATGCTAGAGCAGATAAGTGATAGTCACCTAAGGAATTCAGGCGACTTACTAGGTAAAATCCAAGAGATGGACTTCACCAGGAAAAAACTGGCAAGCTTTGACGTGAAATCCTTGTTCACGAATGTCCCTATCGGGGGAGCCATGGAAGCGGTTTCTAGGGCCTTAGACAAGTTAAATAAATTGGAGCTTCCAGTTCCCATGAGTCATTTCATGCAGCTCGTGCTTACATGTGTGGAATTTGGAGCATTACAGTTTCAGGGGGATGAATATCCTCTCCCAACTCCCTTTGGCTGTGATACGTAGATGACGTATTGGTGATTGTTGATCAAGGTACTGATCTCAATGTGGTCAACACAAATATTAACGCTGTACATCCATCGATTCAATTCACGTTAGAAAAAGAAAAAGATAAAGACAATGAGGCCGATATTCCATTCTTGGATACACTGATCAAACGCTGTAACAGCAGATGCACATTTCAGTGTACAGAAAGCACACTAACAAAAACGATATTTTGCACTACTTCTCGGGTCACAGCCATAAATAAAAACCGGGATCCTAATGGGTTTTTTCTTAAGGGCTTATAGAATCTGCAGTCCTGAGTGCCTCGCAGAAGAATTGTCTTTCATCAAGGAGTCTTTCAAGTTGCTGAAATATCCAGAGGGTCTGATAGTGAAGTTGGGCCAAAAAGCGGAAAAGGTGATGTACGTGAAAAGGGCCAAGCAACGAGTTTTGACAAAAAGGTCCATATCAGTACCGGAATCACAGGGGGCAGTCACCATCTCCTGATTAGCAAAAGACAAAATTAAAATCAGTCTTTCAGCAGGGTCAAAATCAAAGACATAGTCAAGAAAGCGGTCCGCAACGTGAACGAAAAAAGCATAGTCTACAAAATTCCTTGCGCAGGAAGATGTGGAAAAATTTACTATGGGGAAACGGGGCGGGGGATAGTAGCTAGAATTGGGGAACATCGTTCAGACCTCAGATACCATAGACTTTCTAATGTTATGGTGGTACATGCCAATGAAGAGGGCCATCTCCCAAATTAGAAAAGAGCATCTGTTCTTAGTGGTGGACATGGGAAGGGGTGTCGGAAGACGGTGGAATCCGCGTATATTGCCACACGTGAGAATATCAATGGTGTTTCTGGTAGTTTCAAAATTGCAAGCGCTGTAGCGGAACTGATTGTGGAACATGTTGAAAAAGGATAGGTTAAACATCACTGTCGTACTTACTTGGTCGTTTCCAATGTACTGTTTTTCACTATTTGGTTTATTCGGTGTCAATGCATGCGAAGTGCTGCATGATTTAGGTCTCGTGACCTGTATTTGAAGTGGGAAGGGGAAGATAAGAAAGAATGAAGAAAATAGACAAGTGTTAAATATTTCCATGCCTGTAAATCGTCCGTAGCTTGAGAAAGGCGTGAGCCGGAACGTTGCTAATAAAGTTATGCTCCCATTGCTCTTGTAGCGAAGCTGGTTGTGGGGACACTTTGATTTCAGAAATTTAGCCCCTCCCCACTGTATGTCGCGACAGGTTCCGGCAGATACCATACCCCGGAGCCGAGCTGCTTACGTCGGCACCGACCGACCGCCGGCGAGGCCAACAGCTATTATTTCCCCTCCCCATTTCCGATCGAGGTTCACATATATCAGGGAGATGCGTACTGTCTGCTGCATGTTTGACGACGATGGACTGCCGCCATCAGATGAGGAAATGTCTGGGCTGACGTGAATGTGATTCGTCCCGGATGATGTATGTTAGCAAGTATATTCTGGGAACCACAGTCGGGCAGGTGTGTGTCAACTGTCCGTGAGTTGAACGGAAGTAATAAGTCGCTATTGTCGGGCGCTGTGTCACCCCGACCACCCAGCTGCCTGTGTGCAAGCTGAGCCCAACCATCAGGTGCTTTTGTGCACGCCGTGTCAGCAGTGGTTCCCACGAGCGGTCGAGCTCTGATTGCCAGCAGAGATGATTCTGGTCTGATGGAATGTCTCCGATGTTTGAGGGACGGCGCGCCCGCCGGTGCAGTAAAGTTCATCGGGTACGAGTATTGTTCTCGATTGTTCAGGGCCGACCGACGCTCTCGGATGTGACGCGGAAGTCACATGCTATGGATAGGCGACGTGTTTGCCTCGCATGTTACAATGGGCGTTGGCCGTCGAGTTTAGCTGGCGCGGAGCCTAGGGCTCCGGCAAGAAGTCGTGAGACGGAGCTCAGCGGGATAGGGCGGCCAGTGGCCGGCCGCCCGTCCAGTTCTTCGATACTGGAGGTACGTACGACTCTAAGGTGAATCTAACGATGTGAACACTAATGCCTTATTGAATGTTTGGACTTTTAACAAGAGGCTGATGTGATGTATGAAGATGTGACTGACAAGATGTATGATGACTATCAAGATGTACGGTGGCCCTGTGAGTGTTGAGTTGCTATGAAGTGAACGCAGATATGTATGGTGGCCAGAGAACTGATGTATGAAGATGTGGCAATTGAAATGTATGTTGAACAATGAGTGGTTGTATATCAAGATGTGGGATGGCCTGGTGAATTGTCTGCCGAGCTTGATTGAAGCTGCCTGTCGCTGAAAGAGGTTAATGTACTAATTTGACTATCACTGCTGCACTACTGAATCTGAATTATTGTCGTCATTTAATTGCTACTTAATTACGCAAATATAAGTACGGGATTTGAGGTGCCTGTCAAGAGACGTTTGGATCAGAGCTCTGAAATTGAAACAGAGAGTTATTGAAAGCATATACCCGGGGTTTATCGTCATCGTCGAGGTCCATAGTACTATTCACGTAGCCCAAAGAAGTTTGCCCCAGACATGCGCGAAATGTCTGATAAGCACTGGGGAAAAAAAAACTTTCCTATACTCTGTGTTCTCACAGATATATATATATAAATATATATATATATATATATATATATATATATATATATATATATATATATATATATATATATATATAAATATATAAAAAAATATAAAAAAAAAAAAAAAAAAAATATATATATATATATATTATATATATATATATATATATATATATATATATATATATATATATATATATATATATATATATATATATATATATATATATATATATATATATATATATATATATATATATATATATATATCTGTATATATATCATAATAAGGTCAAAATGAGCTCATTATGCATATGTTAATACCTTTCCTTTATCTTGATACCCACCTGTCAAACTAACCACGAGGATATGTGCTATGTGATCATGCACATTTTATTCACTTTCCTTATATTTTCTGTAGCACACCCTGATTCGGGACAGCTCACTCCGGGTGGATAGGTTCCCGCAGTTAACATGCTAAAACAAGCTTTGCTGATTGGTAGTCACACTATTCTCTCAGCAGAATGTTGGTCGCACAACCGGTCATCCCGAACCTTGGGAACATCTTGGTGCGCCTCTGGCTGACTCAATCCTAGTCTTCTCATGTGGGTACACATTTTCGCTGATGACAGAACCGCAGACGTGACGAGCTACATGGCCCATTTGTCGCGGGGTGCCCTCAGTGTAAAGGAAGCTTACGCGCACACTGGTCAAGCCAGCCGTTCTGAGCTGGAGCTGGCTAGCTCACGGCACGTTGTTCGGCTCTGGACGGTGGTGCCACTCCGGCGGGGTCGATTGCAAGAGTTCACCGGTGTGTGGGACTCCGAAACTGCCCCTCCCCTGGAAAAGGTAGTCATGGTCCGTTGCAGTGGATATGCTCTCCATTGTCTGGTGGACATCCTTTTACTGGACCAAATAGTTCATCACCTCCCCGGATTGATCTCCTTGGTGCGCTCTTGATTTGCAGCGGACGGCCGACGAGAGCTGGCAGTGTGCGGGAGCGGAGCAGGTTGGGTGCGCCGACCTACCCCAGTGCGTCACAGGCGGCCATCTTGTCACCATGGTACAACCATTGGGCTGTCGTGTTGTGGTCTAGTGTAACCATTGGACGGTGATAGTGCGAGCATAGTGCAAGCGTTGGACGGTCATAGTGCGAGCATAGTGCAACCGTTGGTTGGTGATAGTGCGAACATAGTACAAGTGTTGGATGGTCATAGTGCGAGCGTAGTGCAACCATTGGTTGGTGATAGTACGAGCATAGTGCAACCGCTGGACGTTGATATTGTGAGGACAAGACCACCAGTGAGGAGAGCCAGGTGCTGACATCGCACATCATGATGCAGCAGGTTTTAATCTTTGTACTGATTGCTGTGCTTGTGCTGATAGCCATGTATGTGAGTTGCAAATTCTGCCGACCCTCGGTCAACCTGAATCAAGAAACCACAGCACAGCCTCGTGTCGTAGTGTGGATGCCCGAAACTTCCGAAGCGCCCCAGCGGTCGCAGTGTGCTCCGCCTCACCAGCCAGCGACACTGTCGCAGCCGCTGCCGCCGATGAGAGTGCCTTCGGAGCCCGTGCGGCGATCGTCGGACACGCTCGGTCCGTCGGCACCGCCGCAGACCCGGCCGCCGGCGCACGCCCCTGGCCTGACGTACCCGGCGGCGGTGTCACGACGGCCTCGGTCGGCTACAGCCTACGACACACCACCGCCCTCCTACGAAGAGGCCGTTGGCACATGATGACCGACACTCGCGCGCGTTGAGGTCATTGATTTCTGAACGTTTCACCGACCACACGTGGAACGCTACGGGCTCGCACGTGACCCACAATCCACGTGTAAGAGGCTGTGGGCTCGTGCACGCCCCTCCATCCACGTGCGAGATGCTACGAGCTCGCAAGTAGCCCACCATCCAAGCCGCCGATCTTCACCTCCGTGGCCGGCAGCCGACAGCTCTTCAACGCATTGCGCTTGCCGTCGTTGCAGCCACGTGGTCTGCGCTGTCGTCCCAGCGGAGACGCGGGCCGGTCAACACCAGTGTGTCAGGTCACGGCCTCGTGCACTGTCGATCGTGGGCTGACACTACGCCCACATGGTGCACAGATGGTAGCCATGTATTGCCCAGCCTCGATCGTAGGCTGACGCTACGCCCACATGGTCCACAGATGGTAGCCATGTGTTGCCCAGCCTCGATCGTAGGTTGACGCTACGCCCACATGGTCTACAGCTGGTAGTCATGTGTTGCCCAGCCTCGATCGTAGGCTGACACTACGCCCACATGGTCCACAGATGGTAGCCATGTGTTGCCCAGCCTCGATCGTAGGCTGACGCTACGCCCACATGGTCCACATATGGTAGCCATGTGTTGCCCAGCCTCGATCGTAGGTTGACGCTACGCCCACATGGTCTACAGATGGTAGCCATGTGTCGCCCAGCCTCGATCGTAGGCTGACGCTACGCCCACATGGTGCACAGATGGTAGCCATGTGTTGCCCAGCCTCGATCGTAGGCTGACGCTACGCCCACATGGTCAACATATGGTAGCCATGTGTTGCCCAGCCTCGATCGTAGGTTGACGCTACGCCCACACGGGCCACATATGGTAGCCATGTGTTGCCCAGCCTCGATCGTAGGTTGACGCCACGCCCACATGGTCCACATATGGTAGCCATGTGTCGCCCAGCCGATGGGCTTGCGACACAGCACCAGCGCAACACCGGCCTGTGCCAGGTTGCTCGTGCCTCGTAGGAGCAGCCCCCTGGCCGGAAGCGTCCAGCAGCAGGCCGCCGAGTGTCTGCAACAGACATGGCGTGATGATCGATCTCGTGCAGTTTCGTCACGTGGCCTCGGTGGGCGGCCATGTCCCTGCACCAGACCATCACGATGTGACTGCGTTTAGCCTGGGCCTGGCGCGCGGCCAAGGTCACAGCAGGAATGGCAGTGGAGCAGAGGCGAGCTCAGCACCGGCCGTGTGGGAGGAATGAGGTGATGTCGCCAGATGCATTTGTCAACAACAGCAGGGCAGCTGAGGACAAGTAAATTGTCTTGCAATTGTCTTGCAATATGACATAATAAACAGGACGCTTTGTTTCTTAATCGATTTATTCCGAAAGTCGTTTGCTGTCGGCGTGCTCACCATGCGATAAAGACGTATATTTTTTTTTTTTTTTTTTTTTTGTATATATATATATATATATATATATATATATATATATATATATATATATATATATATATATATATATATATATATATATATATATATATATATATATATATATATATATATATATATATATATATATATATATATATATATATATATATATATATATATATATATATATATATATATATATATATATATATATATATATATATATATATATATATATATATATATATATATATATATATATATATATATATATATATATATATATATATATATATATATATATATATATATATATATATATATATATATATATATATATATATATATATATATATATATATATATATATATATATATTAGGGTGGCACTTATTTTCGAAGTTTCGATTTTCGGCCGGGACGCCCCCGCAAAATGTGAGGTTGGGTTAGAAAACCCCCATGCAAAAATTTTATGGAAAAATATTTATATTTGGAGGTGGCGCCAATCGCTTGAAATTCTCTCAAAGCCTATACATACACTACAAATGGCTCGGGGTGGGTGGCGCACCCACGTATTTTCACTCATAGTCGAGCTAGAGTCCTGAATAAAAACGGGCGTGTTTTCAGTGGCTAGACAAATCCAGTGATAATCTTTTGTTTAGGTCAAAGGTCAACTGGTGACCTCTGAGGTCAGGTCAAAACTCTGAAATCGGCTAAAAATTACAAAACGGGTTAAATCTCTCGAAGTACATGACCTAGGGCCCCATAATTAAGAATACAGGTAAGACTCTGCGTCCTCAGGATTCCATTGATACCTGGTATGTTGAACTGTCAAATGACAAGGTCAGGTCAGGTCGAACGTCTGAAAAAATGTCCAAAATCTTTAACAATCTGGAAATAGTTTACCTGACATCATGCGTCTTCCCGCGACGATCGCGATATACGAGTGCTTTTCTAGACGGCGTTTCCGCAAGAAGGAGGTGCCAACGAATAAACTGGGCGTGAAAACACACGAGGATCAGATTTCCTGGGGAAAGGCGGGAACCGGCGGAAACCTGGGCGAACAAACATACAGTGATACGGTCGACGAGTGCGAGTGCCCGGTGTGCCAAAGCATCTCAGGTTGCGGTTGGAGACCATCCGCAATGATAAATCGGGATAAGTGATACACTACTGGTGGCTGTCATGGCTGCTTCAACAAGGTCTAAGACTCAAGTATATCTGCTAAATTCCTTGGAGGACAAAATAATTGGATCAAAACTGCCGTCCAACCGCCAAATCCTAGGATTTTTCCTCCAACAACACAAAACGCAAAAGAAAACCGAAAGCCAAGCAGCAGATGAGACGATCAGGGCAGTAGCTGAATGTTGGGATCGCGCGAAGATACCGATGCAGAAGAAGCAGAGAGGCAAGGAAAAAGTGATCAAGCTGTATAGGAATTGGCAGCATTTGAGGAAAAGTTGCAAGAAGTTGAAGAAGTGGCAGGCTGCAGCCGATCAGAGCTTCGTCGACCGCTTGGAAGAATTGTTCGATATCGCCCATGGTGACGCTCTCATCATGATGCACATCCAGGCAGATAAGGAGTTCCTCATAGCTCAGCGGCAGAAGGGCCGCCGTGGAAGCATGGCGGGAACTGACGTCAGCCTCGCATTGAAGGAGCAGAGGCGCCGCCGCCGGCGTGACGCCGAGGAGGAACGACGCCGGCGTCATCATCAGGACTGCCGCGAAGCAACAGAGACAGCTGAGGTGACAGACAACTCAAGTGAAGGAGATGTTGAAGAAGACGACGCCCAGGGTAGTGGGCCTGGTGACAGTGGCACTATAGGCTGCCCGTCCAAGAAACGACGCGGAACTAGGATGATCATCAGTTCAGAGTTATTAGCCGCCATGGACAGGACGAAGACGTCCAACAGGGCCGCGGTACACGTCCTGGCGGCTGCGGCGGAGACACTGGGTCACGATCCTGATAACTTGGTCATCAACCGCGAGTCCTTCCGAAGAGACGGGATGAAGTTGAGGAAGGCAGCTGCCAGAGAAATCAAGGAAGCGTTCTCCACTGACGTCCCCCTCACCGTGCACTGGGACGGGAAGATTGTTGAAGACGTCGAAGGCCGCGTTGACCGTCTTCCAGTGCTGGTCTCCGGCGAAGGAGTGGCGAAACTCTTAGCTGTGCCGAAGCCGCCAAATGGCACTGGAGTCGCCGTGGCAACAGCAGTGATGTACGCGCTGGAGGACTGGCAGATCGCCGACAGGGTGAAGGCTCTAAGCTTCGATACAACCAACAGCAATACCGGCACCTCCCTCGGCGCCTGCACCATCCTGGAGCAGAAGTTGGAACGGGAGGTCCTCCATCTGGCGTGCAGGTATCACATGTTGGAGTTGGTGGCAGCGAAGGCGTATGTTGTGTGCATGGGGCCTTCGTGGGCTCCAGAGGTCCAACTCTTCAAGCGTTTCGCCGACAGGTGGAACAGCATCGACAAGCAGAAGCCAGAACCTCTGAAAGATGCAGATGGCGTGAATGAGGAGCTGCGAGTTGATTTCGTCGCCAACTTCAAGACCCTGCTGGAGTAGCAGCATCCTCGGGATGACTACCGGGAGCTGCTTGAACTGGCTGTGATTCTTCTTGCTGGCGTTCCTCAGCGAGGGATCAGGTTCATGCGTCCTGGTGCCGTCAGCCACGCGCGGTGGATGGCCAAGCTCCTCTACGCCATCAAGATCGTCTTGTTCAGAAGCCAGTTCCACCTCACGCCGAAGAAGCTGGCCGGCCTCAAGCGCTTCGTCGTCTTCGCGGTGACCACCTACATCCCAGCCTGGTACACAACACCGTGCCCAGTATCAGCACCGTCGCAGGACCTGGCCTTCGCCAAGGCGCTGGCTGAGTACCGCGATGAGCAGCTGTCCAAGGCAACAGGAGCGGTGTTTGGCCGTCATCTCTGGTATTTAAATGAACGCCTTGTCGGCCTGGCATTCTTCGACGAGACCATCAGTTTGGAGAAGAAGAGGGAGATGGTCAGGGCGCTGGGGAAAGATGGAGAAGAAGAGCCGCCGCGGCGCGTCAGCATGAAGAACGAGGACGTCAAGAGGATGGATATAGCTGACTTCGTCACGGAAACGACCGCCTCCTTCTTCACGATGATGGAGATGGACACCTCCTTCCTGGAGGTGGACCCGGTCATGTGGTCAGGGCATCCGGCGTTCGACGCTGCCTCTCGGCGAGCCAAGTCTCTCAAAGTCGTGAACGACTTCGCAGAGAGAGCTGTCGCATTGATGCAAGATTTCAACAAGTCAGTCCGGAGCGAAGACCAGCGCCAGGACCTTCTGCAGGTAGTGGAGCAGCACCGCCGGCGCTACCCTGACGGGAAGAAGGCCACAGTCTGTAAGAAGTGAGGTCAGTGCCTTATCAGCATCAACGTTCAGGGGATCATTTGTTAGATTTCCGACATAAAAATATTGAGAAGTACGCATGCGGATCTAGGGTCGCTATTGCTGTATCGCATACTGGGCTCTGTGAGGAATGGACGTCCATCATTGTTCTTTGCTTTGGGTAATACAATAAAAAGTTTTATGTGTTTAATTGTGTCATTAATAGAATAAGTTTATGTCTAGAGCTGTGTGCCGAATTTATTAATGTCATTCGTACTATATAATTTGCTGAATTTACTTGCTTCAAATCATTGAGCTTCATTTTTGGTTACCAAGTAGCCAAGGGAAATAGCCTTGATCCAAATTTGTAGCTGGACATGAACTGACCTCGAATGACTTAAGGTTGTCATATTAGGCATCATTGGAATCCCGAGAATGAGAGGAGTCTTTGGCGTTCGCCCGATGTCTCTTGCGCATTTACTATATGAGCTACGACCAATTATGTCTAATTTTAGCCGATTTAAAAAGTTTGACCTGACCTCAGAGGTCACTGGTTGACCTATGCTCTTAAAAATGGGTGTCACTGAATTCGTCTTGACACGGTCAACACGCTGTTTTTATTCGGGGCTCTAGCTCAATTAGCAACGAAAGTGCATGGATGCGCCACCTGCCCCGAGGCATTTGCAGTGTATAGGGAGGCTATGGGAGAATTTCAAAGGATTGGCGCCACCTCTAAATATAAATATTTTCCCATACAATTTTGGCATGGGGGTTTTCTAACCCAACCTCACATTTTGCGGTGGCGTCCCGTTAGAAATTCTCAAATGTAAATTTTCCCATGTATCTAAGTGCCACCTTAATATAAAGACATAAAGACATAAAAGATCAGTGCAACTATGAGCCACAAGGGCCCTTCTTGGTTGCACTCTGTACACTGAACCAGTTGTCCATCAAATGTGTTGATCAACTCTCCCTGGAATACAGAAAAACAAGCCCCCTGTTCTTATAATGATTGTCTATGCTGTTCTTAAAGATGTTCAGTGTGTTGCTACTGACAATGGTTTCTGGCAGCTGGTTCCAGTGTTCTACTACCCTGTTGGTGAAGAAGGACTGTCTTAACCTTGTCCTGCTGTGATTAACTTTAATTTTGAATTGATGACCTCTAATTGCATCATTTCTGTTAAATTCAAACAGTTCCTGAGATAACCCTGTTCCTGACCATGAACAAATTTAAAGACCTCGATGAGATCTCCTCTCAGCCTTCTATATCTAAGTGAAAACATATTCAATTTCTTCAATCTTTCCTCATATGCCAGGTTGCCCATACCATTCACCATTTTTGTTGCCCTCTTTTGTACTCTCTCTCTAAAAGCCAACAATCTTTTTCATAACTAGGGGACCAAGCTTGGACACAATATTCCAGATGTGGCCTGACATATGCACAATAAAGCTTCCTGATGACTTCCTCACTTTTGTATGGTACATTCCTATTTATTGCCCCAAGCATTCTTAGTGCCTTCTTCCTGGCTTCTTTGGTCTGTTCTGATGCCCCCAATTTTGTGTTAAAAATAACACCTAAGTCCTTCTCCTGCTGAGTCACAGATAGTACTTGGCCACCCATCAAGTATGGAGCCTTGATATGCTGCCTACCTACATGAATGATTTTGCACTTATCAAAATCAAATTTCATTTGCCATTTTTCGGACATCTTCACAAGCTCGTCTAAGTCTTTCTGCAGCAAGACCTGCTCATTGTGCCCTGTTATTGCCCTAAAGACCTTCAAATCATCTGCAAATTTCAAAACCTTACTGCTTAGGCCACTTTCAATGTTATTTACAAACATAATGAACAACAGTGGTCCCAGTACTGACCCTTGGGGGACTCCGCTAAGAACATTTTGCCATGATGATTTTGTACCATTTAGCATCACCCTCTGCTGTCTATCTGAAAGCCACAACCCTATCCATTTTAGGATGTTACCCACAATACCATGGGCCTGAAGCTGCATCATTAACCGTTTATGAGGTACCTTGTCAAAGGCCTTGCTAAAGTCAAGATATGCTACATCAACCTGATTTCCCTTATCAAATTGTTCTGTAGCAAAATTAAAGAAGTCCAAGAGATTTGTGAGACACGATCGCCCTTTTCTAAACCCATGTTGAGTATCTTGAATCACTCTGTTTCCTTCCAGAAAACTAACTATTTTATCCTTGATAATTGATTCAAGTACCTTACAGACTAGAGATGTGAGGCTTACTGGCCTATAGTTTTCAACTTTCCCTCTTTCTCCTTTCTTGAAAATAGGAACTACATTTGCCCTTTTCCAATCGGTTGGAATTTCATTTTGTGAAACTGATCTACAAAATATTATACTGAGTGGAATTGCCAATTCTTTTTCAGCTTCCCGCAATACCTTAGCATATATTCCATCAGGTCCTGCTGCCTTGTTTGGCTTTATTTTCCTGACATAATTCAAAACAACATCACTGTCAATGAAATCAACATCATGTAACTGATCACCTGTTGCTGGGCTGTGGTTCATAGTTGGCAGATTTGTCACATCCTCCAATGTAAACACTGATTTAAACTGCTTGCTCAATTCCTCAACCATCTCACTATCCTCACTCAATATAATCCCATTTACTTCCAGTGGACCAATTGTACTTGAAACTTTACTTAGCTTGTAGAAACTAAAGAACTTTTTACTGTCCCCATTGCAGTTCCTAGCCAAATCCAATTCTTTTGCTCGCTTTGCTGCTCTGGTTTTCTGTTTCACAGCGTCTCTAGCTTTTTGATACAACCTTAGATTTACTATATTTGAAGCTTCCTTAAATACTCTAAGTGCATCTTTCTTAGCCTTAATTGCTTTTGTCAAATCTGGTGTAAGCCATGCTGGCTTTCCTACTCTTCTTTTCTGCCTTTGCTTTTGGGGGACATGTCTAATCTGAATTTCCCTCAAGTAAGATTTGAACTTTTCCCACATTTCACAGGCATTTAAATCGGAGAATTCTTCTTCCAATTTTATGGCACTTAAAGCTGCTCTCATGCAGTCAAAGTCTGCCCTGTTAAAATTTGGAACCTTTGCCAAATTATCCTTGATTGTCCCTGCTACATGTGCCTTGAATCTCACTATGTTATGGTCACTTCTTCCCAGAGTTTCTCCTACAGTCAAGTCTTGAACTAAATCACTTAAATCCGAGAAGACAAGGTCCAAGAATGAGCCCTGCCTAGTTGGTTCTGTTACAAACTGGTGTAAGAACAGGTCCTCTTCAAGGCATTTCCTAAACAGTTTACATGCTGGGGAGCCAACCCCAACATTTTCATATCCTTTTAGATTAAAGTCACCAAGAATAAGGCATTTCCTCTGAAAGTTTCTACTGATTTCCTCACAAATCACCTTATCAAGCTCCAGTTGCTGAGAATGTGGCAAGGTTCCTGATCGGTACAAAGCTCCTATTCTCAGTTTATTGCTCTTGCCTTTTCCCACAGAAACATCAAGCCAAATGGACTCCACAGACAGATTTTTTACCCCATCTGCTACTTTTTGAGAACTGAATAAGCTATTCACATAGAGCATTACACCACCCCATTTCACTGCTGGACCCCTATTGCATGAAAACATATTGTATCCCTGTATCTCATAGTCCTGCAAGTTATCCCCAAAATACCCCTCACTGACCCATGCCTCAGTAATGCAAACAAAATCTGGTTCCTCATCAGCAACATGACACTTGAACTCGTCAAATTTGGATCGAATACTCTGAGCATTAAGCATCATACACTTAAGAAATGTTCCATAACCATCTTTGGTTTTTCATGCTGAGTAGCTCTATCATCTCTGGATGAGCTACCACTCTGCCCCCTTAATCTACTGCCATCCCTATTTGCTGACTGTGAGGTTATATTGCCTATGCTGTCACTATTGGCTGAGGTTATATTGCCTATGCTGTCACTATGCTGTCACTATTGCTGTGAGGTTATATTGCCTATGCTGTCACTATTACCATCATGAGATGGTAATGCCACTTCTTCCCTCCCCACCCCATTATCTAGTTTCCCTGAAGGGCATGTTCATACACTTTACTTAACACTTGCACCCCCTTCTCGGAGAAGTGCAGGCCATCCCTTTGATGTCCCATGAACCATAAAACCTGCACCACTTGTCAACAAAGGTCAAACCTAACTCATTGCAGAGCCTACCCACCCTGGCATTGGCTGCCAGTGCCCTAGAGCTCCACTCCGGGGAGACTTCAGCCCTGGACAGAATAGCTGTAACAATAACTCTGCTTTTGCTCTGCTTCAGGGTGACCAGAAGGGCCCTGTAGTCCTGCAGCAGCTCCTCACTCCTAGCAGGACCTACGTTGTTCACTCCTACCTGCACTATAACTGTACTAAACTGGTCCTCACTGGTGGCCTGTGCCACCACTGGGACCAGGTCTCTAACCTTGGCACCAGGCCTGGTGATGCACCTCCTGCCTCTCCTACCTTTACAGAAAACTCTATATAAATGCCGCACCCGAGAGTCTCCTACCACCAGCACAGTCTCCTTGCTGCTATCACTGCTATCACTATCCTGCGGGCAGTCCTCCAGTGCCTGGAACCTATTGGATGTTATTACAGTGGAATACTGATGTAACGATCACTGGATGTAACGATCAGACGGATGTAACGATCAATATGCCAAGAACCAAATCAAATAGCCATTTTGCTACATACATTCCGACGGGTGTAATGATCATATCCGACGTATATAACGATCACTAGCGTGCGCGGTTCTTAATCGAATTGTGACGAAAGATGTTCTTTCCATTTTCGGTAGGAACCAATCTCTGATGGCTTCGAAGAGGAAAGTTCTGTCCCTTGCGGACAAGAAGGCTCTCCTGGCCTCATTCGATAGCTTGCCCAAAATGAGCCAGAGGGAGAAGGCGACCAAGCTGAACATCCCCCAATCGACGCTCAATGAGATTTTGAAAAAGAGGGTCGACATTGAAGGCTCAAATGTCAACATCGGGGAGAGAAAGAGAGCCAAAACGGGACATTTTCCTGAGGTCGATTCTGCAGTGATAAAGTGGATTCGTGATTGCCGGGAGAAAAGTGCCATGCTCTTGGGACCTTTGGTGATGGCCAAGGCTGATGAATTCGCTGCGATGCTCAACTGTGCGGACTTCAAAGCCAACGAGGGGTGGTTCAATCGTCTCAAGAAGCGAGAGGGGCTTGTCCACAAGAAGCTGCATGGCGAGGGGAAGTCCGCCGATCTTCCATCTCGTGACCAATGGCTTCAGGAGGTCTGGCCTCAGCTTCGCCAAGGATACGCTGATGAGGATGTGTGGAATGCAGATGAAACCGGTCTTTACTACCGCGCACTGCCGAATGGAACTGTCACGTTCAAGGACGACTTCTCCAAGGGAGGGAAAAGATCCAAGGACCGAGTCACTGCACTCCTGACGTGCAGCATGATGGGAGAGAAGAAGAAGATCCTCATCATCGGAAAGTCCAAGGCTCCACGCTGTTTCAAGGGCTTGGCACTCCCCGTCGACTACGAGGCCAACAAGTCGGCGTGGATGACCTCCAAGATCTTCTCCGAGTGGGTACACAAGTGGGACAGAGAGCACCGCAGTGCCAAGCGCAAGATTCTCCTCCTCGTGGATAATTGTCCGGCGCATCCAGAGGTGGAGGAGTTGACGAACATCAAGTTGGCGTTCTTGCCGCCGAACACAACAGCTGTACTCCAGCCCTGCGACCAAGGGATAATAAATGCCGTGAAGGCCCACTACAGGCGACGGATATGTCAAACGACTCTCCACTGTCTCGAGACGGAGGACAGAGCTTCTGCAATGGACGTCGCAAAGAAAATCAGTATCGCGGAAGGAATTTTCATGCTTCATGCTTCCTGGGGCGATCTCACTGCGGCGTCGATTAAGAACTGCTGGGTCAAGTGTGCTCTTGGACCGATTGAGGTCAACGAAAATCGCGATGGAAGCAGTGACGACAGCATCGACGTTTTCCTTCAGGAGCAATGGCAAGATGTTGATGCAAACCTGCCCACTTGTCGCCCGGTTTCTGACGAAGACATTGCCGCCGAAGTTCGAGAGGAAATAGGCCTCGATGGTGTTGGCGATGGCGGAGAGGAAGAAGAGGAAGATCATGAACAAGTGCAAGAAGAAGCCCCTCCGTCGAGCAGTGACATGAGGAAGGCGCTCAACACCCTTAGAAAAGGATTGCTTTACCGTGGCTTCAATCGTTTTGCTATGCTGAATGAGTTTGAGGCTGCTGTCCATGACACAATTGTTCAAACGTGTACTCAGTCTCGCATCGATCGTTTCTTCAAGATGACAATCAAGAATGATTAAAGTGCCATCCTTCGTTTCAGTATGTTGCACAGTACCTTATGTATCTTCGATAGTTGATTTACTATGTTTCACAACCTTCTATAATTATGATTGTGTGCCGATGGATGTAACGATCAGACGGATGTAACGATCAAAAGCAATGGCCCCAACGTGATCGTTACATCAGTATTCCACTGTACTCCTGTCTGTTGAGCTGCTTCACTAGGTTGCTTCCCACTCCTACCACCTACCACCTGCCACTCACTGCCCCCTTGCTTAGGCTCACTCCTCCAAATCCTCCACCCCCTGACTTTAAACCACTGCCCCTCCTGTGCGCTACAACTAGAAACCTTCTGTTCACTAGGAATACTTCTCTCTTCAGATCTCCCTGCCACCTACACAGCAGGGGAAGCTACAGTTACCTGGTGGCCTGTGACCACCTGGGCATAGGATGCCCCTGCTACAGACTGCCCCTTACATGTTACCCTTTCTGGCCAGCCCTGTGAAGCAAGGGAAGCTTTGAGCTTGGAAAGCTCTGCCTTAAGGGCCCTAACCTCATCCTCTAGTGCCTGCATCCTGGTAGTAACCATCCTAAAGGCTGCAGCTTATTCCTAGATTGCGATTGAAAAAGTAACTTCCTGCAGAATGATTTACCAAATAACAGAGCAGAGCGAAATAACCGACAAAGCTTAGGTCTATGCTAGTTCCTAACTATGCAGCACTTACAAGGTAATCACTGTGCAGAAAGTTGACTGGTTTTAAAGAAAGAAGAAATCACTCGCTGAATAACTGCCAAAAATGAAATAAATAGCTCAAAACACTAGACAAAGACACACTAGACACACTAGACAAAGACAGACAGAATAGACAAAATGGCGCTGGGCAGCGTCTCTTGGTGTAAATATTATAATCTGCTTGCTAAAAAAGAAACTTATGAGCTAAAACTATGCAAATATATGCACAGAAGTAATTGCTAAATACCTATCCACAGTTAAGCCTAGAATACTGTCCGGTTCTGCAACAACTTATCTCGAAAGCAGGAGCTCCACACCGACGTGCTTCCACCTTGATACCTGGCGGCGAACGGACGAATATATATATATATTATATATATATATATATATATATATATATATATATATATATATATATATATATATATATATATAACTGGCGAATATATATATATATATATACATACCAGTTTTATGAGGAAGCTTCACAATAACCTCGCCTTCGGCTCGGTTATGATGACTCTTATCTACCAAACGCATGCATGAGAATACGTCAACATAAATTTGGTTCTTTGTTTCTTCGCCTTCGACCGCAAACTCTGCGCAAAATTAACGTTATTCCATTTGAAAGTTCAATCTTATTCTTACAATGATAATCATAAGCGTTCTCGCAACGCTGAATGAATGAAAGGTGGGTCTTATGACGACCATGATGTTATTGGATTAGGTCATGCCAGGCTATGTTTACTTCGATCTAGTAGGTGCATATCCTAACCTAAATCAATCTTAGCCTGGGGGGGGTTCACGACGCGCTTTTTGCACATTCACGGCTAATGGCGAACTAATCTTAGCCAATAAATTCATGATCGCTACACAATCTTCCCTGTATGGGTACACTCCCTTCTGTGAGGACGGTCAGGATTGTAGGATGGTATGAATTACATTAGGCTAACATTAATTTGATATTGTGTTGTCTTGGCCGAAAGCGAAAAATTATTTTGGAATGATTGTGCCCAACAGTACCCAGTCCGGATGGATCACCTTTTTACATCGTTTTAACTAAAATGATTAGTCATAATATGAGATCAATCAGCAGCAAACAAAATGGATGAAGGTCATGAATAGGTGCAGCGCAAACAATATCAAGCAGCCATATTTAGTCGTATGAAAACAAAATAGATATATGTCTAAATGAAAAAGTCACTTCGTGGTCTAATAGACAAAATATGACAAGACAAACACCTGTATTGCAGAAGGAGTCAAATGGGCTCATACATTACACACGTGACGAATAGTAACAAGGATAAAAACAAAATTAGATATATGTCTAAATGAAAAAGCCACTTCATGGTCTATTAGACCAAATATAACAAGACAAACACGTGTATTGCAGTGGGAGTTACATGGGCTCATACACTACACACGTGACGAACAGTAACAAGGATAAAGACCAGTGACACAAAGTGAACAGACAATACAATCACGAGGGGACGACGAGGGATCGGACATAATGGAACATTACCGATGTAGTTGCTTTAAGTTTTCACGCAGTTTGGCCGTAAAATATCTTAAAGAGCAGCTTCGCACAACCGAAGCAGCTTCGGACCCTCGGACCCACGCGGGCGGGAGATCAGGCACGCTCTTCTCAGAGCACGATCGACGCCCGCGGTCAGCAAGCTAGAAGAGCAGCAGGAAGGACCAAGGTTTGAGCAGAAGACAAACCTGTAGCAGCAGAAAAAGTGAAGACACGAAGAGCTCCAGCGACCTTACAGAAGCAGTCCTGCGACTCTAGAATGAAAACCTCCCGCACCAAATCCCCAACTTCTCTCTGTCTCCCATCTAACCTTTATGCCCGGAGGAAACCTAACGGTGTCGAGCCCACGTTCTTGGGCCATTGCGACCGGGGCAGGGACCAGGGGGCGAAAGCTTGGTCCAGGGTTCAACGAATCCGGGTATTTCTTCAGTCAGGAGGGCCACTTGAGGGGGGGGGCGGACCGACCCTTACTCACCATGGCGCCCGCCGCCAGCACCACACAAGGCACCTACCTAGTAGGTGCGTACACAGAGATAGGGCACAGCATCACACAGGAATCTCCTTTCACCATCGAGATGACTGTCTGACACATTCCTAACTCAATACACTTCAAGATCCAAATGTACACCACACACATCATCGTCCAAACACAGAGCAGCGCTGACACACAAACTACTAAACACAAGCACCTTCAACAACCAGCGCTGCTCCTTCGCGCTACACAGCACTTTGAACACCAGCCGGGGCTCCATTTGCGCCCCAGAGCTGGATAACTTACCACTCGACAGCATCGCCGCACTGTTCGACGCCTCAGCCCTCCCCGACGCCACAGCCACAATCAACCAGATCAGACGGGAGGCACGTCCGACTCACAAACTTCCAGTACTGACTTTCGACTCACAACCCCTGCCATCACACGTCCACATACACAACAAGGCCTACGAGGTACGCATCTACGTGCCTTTGCCACTACGGTGCCGGCTCTGTTTGCGTTATGGACATGGCGAACCCGCATGCGCGTCGCCAACTCCAAGATGCAGTCAGTGCGTCGGTCACCACACGGCATCCGACTGCAACTCCTCCGAAAGGAGGTGTGCAGGCTGTGATGGGCCGCACCCCGCCACCGACCCCGATTTCCTCAAGTGGGCATACGAGAGGGAGGTGTGTCGGTATGCGGTAACTCACAGGGTGTCACATGCAACAGCACGGCAGCACTTACGCAGCACCATCACCACTGGCACTCCCACTTCCACAACCGCACCTTCCCACACCGCACCTACCGCCGGGCGAAGCTACGCAGCGACCCTCTCTACACCTAAACCCACACCCCTCCAACACCAGTTCCCACCCGCCCTACCATCCCACCAGCAGCCGGCTCCCGGAGCCCGGCACACCTCCCTCCTCAACGCTCCGCCGACCCTCGCCTCAACCGCCCCACCGATCCTCGACTTCCCCAGCCTACCGCCCCTCGACCTCACTGATCACCACTCCTTCACACGCCACCCCACCCCAGACCTGGCCTCCTGCCACATCCACTCCACTTCAGACCTGGCCCTTATCCCCATCTCCACTCTTCCTTTTATCCCCATCCCATCGCCATCCCACATCCCCTTCACCCTCAAACCGGCCTCCTCCCACACCCTTTCCACCGCGGTCCAGGGTTCCCACGTCCACCCTACTGAGGACCGGGCCTTCTTCCCTTCCCACCCTACCTCAGATCCGGCTCATGCCCACCATCATCCCACCTCAGGCACGGCCTCCCATATCCATCCCGCATCATCCCTCTTCCAACACCATCAGACACAGACCCGGCCTCCATCCCATTCCCCACCGGTACCCACACATTCCCACGGGACCTGGTCGAACCCCTTCGCGTCACCGCATCCAACCGGACTGTGCCCTCCTCGTTACCCTGAAGCTTTCCCTCCACTGCCTCCTCCAGGGGCCTCGGACCTTGCCACACCCATCCGGCCGGCCCAAACCAAGGCCTAGAACCCAGACCACCACAACACCCACCCAGACCACCCGCAAGTCCACGGCCACCATCTCCTGCCAAACCGAACCCCCACCGCCTCCTGCATACCCACTCAAACCCACTCCAAAACCTCGTCTGAGCCCAGCACTCAGCCTGAACTCTTGCCAAGCCCGCCGAACCCACAACTCCAAACCAACGAATCCCGCCCGAACCCACCGCGCCTTCCAAACGCAAATACCGCCGCCTCTTCACCCAATCACCTCCCAGGACCCGTGCGACCAGATCCAGGCTATCACCCCTGCCTGGGTCACCTCCTAACCCTCCCTCCATTCACCGGTTCAACCTTTCTCCCAACTCGACACCGATACCACCCATGCATAGGAACACCAACAGCCACTAAGTGCGTTCGGCAATGGGACTTTTCTGCAGTGGACCACCGGTGGCCTTCCAGACAAGTACATATAATTCAAGTAGGAATTCTTGCAACAAAAACCATTACTAGCTACGCTCCAAGAAACTTACTGTCGAGATTCTGACTGCACTTGGAGCAAAATACCAGATTAACCCCACCAAATCACCCACCTCACTATACACCACCACAGCTGAGCCACTTGCTGCTTCAGGCTCCTCCACCAGTTCTCATTATTGGAGAATTTAATGCTACACATCCCTCCGGGGGAAGCGACCTGACGGACACTAGAGGGCACGAAATTCACCGGTTTATTTCGAACCACAACCTAGTACTTCTTAGCACCGGGCCGCCGCCCACTACAACCGACCTTAGGAGGATCGGACAGTTGCATTGACTTAAAGTGCTGCTCCCAACGACTAAGCTCACTATTTGACTCGTCAGTTTCAGACGTTCCCAGGCTGAGCGACCACTACCCAATCACAATTAGGCTCAGCACCGACGCTATCCACCACACCAAGCTATTTAGATCATCTTGGAACTTGAAAAGAGCGGACTGGGCTAAATTAGAGGATCAGGTGGACCTCAACCTAGCAACTTCAGATACTAGCAAAATCGAGACAATCCTAAGGGCCATCATCTCAGCAGCACTAGACTCAGTCACAAAAAGTAACCAACCTAGGAAAAAGGCATCTACGTCATGGTGGACCCCGGACTGTCAAAGGGCAATCGCCGCACGGCGCCGTGCCCACAAACAATTCAAAAGATGCGTGTGCGAAGCACACCTATCAGCAGACAATCTCAGAATACAGACAATCTCAAAAACACTGCTGGTACACAATTCGAACAGCACGCTGAAACTGTTGGCAGTCTTTTGCCTCTCAATTCAATAGGTTCATCCCTACCGGAAGAATCTGGGACCTGATGAAGCGTTTCAGCCTGAAACGTCCGCCACCAGGCCCCTTCCCCCAGCTGACGGTAAAAGGACAGCACATCACTGACCCACAAGTCGTAGACCACCTTACACTACACTACGCCAGCGTATCTGGCAACAGCAACTACGACACCACTATAGTAAGCGCTCTAGGCGCCCTTGCCTCCAAAGCAAACTTTAGCTCTAGCAATAGAGAAATGTACAATCAGTCGTTTACTATGTACGAATTACACCTTGCTCTCAGCAAGTGTGGAAACACGTCGGTTGGGTCGGACGACATCCATTACCAGATTTAAGCGTCTTAGCAAAAATTCCCTAACGTACCTAGTAGCGACCATAAATGAACTGTACCAAAGCGACACCTTTCCCGCTTCCTGGCGGGAGAGCGTATTCATTCCATTGCCAAAGCCGCACAAAGATCATCCCAAAAGGTTATTTACCCATCTCACTTACTAGCTGTGCTAGCAAGTTAGTCCAGTGCGTGGTCAACACACGATTTAGGAAACTTCTGGAACACAACTACCTGCTCGACGAATTTCAGTGCGGCTTCCAGCGTCAAAAATCAACTACCGACAATCTCATTAGATTAGTGGATGACATCAAAAGTTATCTGCACATCAAACGCACAACAATAGCTGCCTACTTAGACATCACTGCCGCAATCGACAGAGTACACAAGTCCGCACTGACACAAACTCCACAAGATAGGCCTACGCGGACACATGGCACACTTCATTCTTAACTTTCTCAGAGACAGGACCCTTAAGGTACGATGCGGCAGTGTCACATCAAACAACACAACTCAGGAGCAGGGCCTGGCGCAGGGAAACGTGCTCTCACCGAGCCTCTTCATCATCATGATCAACGACATACTTGCTGACCACACGGCCACTTCACTTTAATGCTCACTTTTCGCCGACGACATAGCCATTTAGACAACATCACAATGCTTCCTTAAAGCTGAAAAAAAAAATTCAGGCCGGTGTAGATCACATTGCAAAGTGATGTGAAACTTGGGGCTTCACAAGCTATCCGCAGAAAAATCGGCTCCCGTCACTTATTATAGTCGTCTCCGCCCCACACCCAAAACTCTACTTAAAATCGATGGCAAAGTCATCGAACAGGTGAAAAGCTTCAAGTTCTTAGGAGTGCATTTAGACGAAAAATTCAGTTTCAACACCCACACCACCTCCATCTCGAAGCGATGCGCGAAGCGCCTCAACATACTCCGTGAAATTGCAGGCGAAGACTGGGGCGGAGACTGGAAAACACTACGGCGAATCTACACATCAATCATACTACCCATCCTAGAATACAGCAGCATCATTTTTGCCACAATTTCAGAAAGCCAGAGCCGAGAGTTAGAAATCATCCAAAACAGCTGCATCAGAGCAGCCACGGGTGCCCTCCGCACCACACCGATAGCTAGTCTCCTAGTGGACTCAAACACACCCCCACTTCACTTCAGGGGGACATAACAGCCGTGCCGCTTCTACATCAACATCAAATCCATTAAAAATCATCCGGCACAGCGCTGCTTTACGCCTGACAGATACGACAAGAACCGATTTGGGCGCAAACGTCCACCATATAGCATTCAAATTGCCACGGTTCTCTCAGATCGTAACCTCACAATGCCAGCTACTGCAGCTCGACCGCCCACTAGGCCATTCTGGACTCTCAGTCAACCAAAGGTCGAGTACTTGCTCTCGGAGAAGAAATTCCCTATCACATCGACGGAAATTCTTGGCATCTTCCACAAGTTCGCCGAGGACAACAATCACAAAACACTCGTATTCACGGATGGGTCGAATCACGATGCTGAGGTAGGCATCGGCATCACTGGACCAGGGCTCAGACTTTTCAAGCGTCTATCGGATAATTTGCCCATCTACTCCGCTGAAGCAATTGCCATTCTGGCCGCTATCTCCATTCTCATGAGGCGTATAGGTTGACACGTAGTAATTTGATCAGACTCCAAATCTGTCCTTGAGTCAATTAGCAACACCCACGACTGTCCACATCACGTCATTGATATAATTCAACAAATCGTGGCCCATAACGCAAATATGAATTGTTCCTTCCTCTGGATTCCTCTGGATGAAAGCAAGCCGTAGCATCGAACACTTACCTCAGCATGGAATATTCGGTGGACGATTGCAAAGCACTCCTACAACGCCACATTCGCCAACATCAACAGAACCCATCGACACAACACAACTCAACGCAACACAAATCCAACCACACCCACGCAATCAAACCAACGATAGGCACATGGAACACATCAAATCAATCTCGCCGGCAAAAAGAGGTCATTCTGACTAGACGTAGAACTGGTTGCACAAAACTGGCACAGTCTCAATTAGATGGTGACCAATACACAACACCTCACTGCGACACCTGCGACACCACGCTAAACATAGGCCACATCCTGCTAGAATGTAGTAGCTTTAGCTCTGAAAGACAATCACCTAAGGCATTCTGCCGAAGAGAGGGTATTAACCTTTCACTTCCATCGCTCCTTGGTGACAAGGACCCAGAACTCCTCCAATTGCTATTTGAATATCTGTATGCCACAAAACTAGTAGGAGCATTGTAGGCACCACACCACCAACACTCACATGAACTCGCAATGCACGACCGCGAAACACTCGTAGGAAACACGTAAATAGCCATCCCCGCATGGCGTCGGACGTACATGAGCCGATTTGCTTCCCAATTAGAAATAAATGGCTACCTAGCGGTGCCGTCGGGAGTAGATGAACCGACTTGCTTTAGGAAAACATAAAGACTACAAATAGAACTAAAAATTAGCATAGCGTAAAACGACTGCCAAGAGGAGCCATCGGACGTAGATGAGCCGATTTGCCTTGCAACTCATAACGTAAACGGCTACCCAGAGGTACAGCGGGCGTAGAAGAGCCGAATTGCAAAACACCGTACCCAACTGACAACCCTGCATGGCATGCTTAGACTAACCCGCTACTAACAACCAACACGCGGCGGCCGGCGTGATAGGCGGTGTG